>JALXFT010002607.1:0-75000 GCA_023376895.1 Aspiorhynchus laticeps | reverse complement strand
GTTACCATGGAAATAGTAAAAAAAATCTTTTGGCGGTCTCCTCCCCCTTAGTGGGCGGTGTCAATTGTCATATTACACAATGCATTACGGTCTTTTAGAATCAAAACTTTTTATAATCTTGACAAAATACATATCGTCAGAAAGGTCTGACTCTCAGAATTCCATATTTAGTGGTTTTTGTGATCGGAGTAATATTGGCAGAGAAATTTAGACATTTGTGACAGAAAAATGCATCAATTTTTTTTAATGGAGTTTGAATGGCACCCGGTGGCTGTTTGTGATATGACGCACTAAGTAAAAGCTCACAGGAACCTCAATTTTTTTCATATCAACTTCAAATTTGGAACATAACTTATTTAGACATAAGGCTTTAATTTTATATCAATCAATTTTAGAGTAAAACCTGTTATGTAAAATATTTATTTTATATAAAATATAAAAAAATTAATACTGTGTATTTTCTTTACAGTAAATTTAAACTTCTATAACTTTTTGTTACTTTCATACCTTAAAAATAATTCCACCTCTGCAGTAATCTGCTGATTGTCTTCTTTAAAAAGAGTCCAACCTTATGTCTGTATTCCAAAGCATTCATGAATTATAAGAGTTTAAGTTTGGATAGTGCACTTTCACGTACAGGTGCATCTCAATAAATTAGAATGTTGTGAAAAAGTTCATTTTTTCTTGTAAGTTATTTCAAAAAGTGAAACTTTCATTTATTTTAGATTCATTACATGCAAAGTAAAACATTTCAAAAGTTTTTTTGTTTTAATTTTGATGATTAGAGCTTACAGCTCATGAAAGTCAAAAATCAGTATCTCAAAATATTAGAATATTTACATTTGAGTTTCAATTAATGACCATCCCTACAATATAAATTCTGTGTATCTCTTGTTCTTTGAAACCACAATAATGGAGAAGACTGCTGACTTGGCAATGATCCAGAAGACGAACATTGACACCCTCCACAAAGAGGGTAAGTCACAGAGGGTCATTACTGAAAGGTGTGGCTGTTTACAGAGTGCTGTATCAAAGCATATTAAATGCAAAGTTGACTGGAAGGAAAAATTTGGGTAGGAAAAGGTGCACAAGCAACAGGGATGACCGCACGCTTGAGAATACAGTCAAGCAAAGCTGATTCAAACACTTGTGAGAGCTTCACAAGGAGTGGACTGAAGCTGGAGTCAGTGCATCAAGAGTCACCACGCTCAGACGTCTTCAGGAAAAGGGCTACCAAGCCACTTCTGAACCAGAGACAACATCAGAAGCGTCTTACCTGGGCTGTGGAGAAAAAGAACTCAGTGGTCCAAAGTCCTCTTTTCAGATGAAAGTAAATTTTGCATTTCATTTGGAAATCAAGGTCCCAGAGTCTGGAGGAAGAGTGGAGAGGCACAGAATCCAGTGTGACGTTTCCACAGTCAGTGATGATTTGGGCTGCCATGTCATCTGCTGGTGTTGGTCCACTGTGTTTTCTGAAGTCCACAGTCAACGCAGCCATCTACCAGGAAATTTTAGAGCACTTCATGCTTCCTTCTGCTGACAAGCTTTATGGAGATGCTGATTTCATTTTCCAGCAGGACTTGGCACCTGCCCACACTGCCAAAGGTACCAAAAGCTGGTTCAATGATCATGGTGTTACTGTGCTTGATTGGCCAGCAAACTCGCCTGACCTGAACCCCATAGAGAATCAATGGGATATTGTCAAGAGGAAGATGAAAGACACCAGACCCAACAATGCAGATGAGCTGAAGGCCACTGTCAAAGAAACCTGGGCTTCCATACCACCTCAGCAGTGCCACAAACTGATCACCTCCATGCCACGCCGAATTGAGGCAGTAATTAAAGCAAAAGGAGCCCCTACCAAGTATTGAGTACATATACAGTAAATGAACATACTTTCCAGAAGGCCAACAATTCACTAAAAATGTTTTTTTTATTGGTCTTATGAAGTATTCTAATTTGTTGAGATAGTGAATTGGTGGGTTTTTGTTAAATGTGAGCCTAAATCATCACAATTAAAAGAACCAAAGACTTAAACTACTTCAGTCTGTGTGCATTGAATTCATTTAATACACGAGTTTCACAATTTGAGTTGAATTACTGAAATAAATTAACTTTTCCACGAAATTCTAATTTATTGAGATGCACTTGTATATGTTCAAAAATGGGGGGTGACAGTTAAGGGGTTAAAAACATCTTCTATTTCTCGCTTCCAATGGTATAAACACCGGAACGTGACTTTTCCAGAGGTTTCCTAGCAACCGCAGACGCTGAGGTGTCACTGTCTGTGGAAGTTACTCCAGCTCTCCAGAGATAAAAGTGCAACAGTTGTAATGGACGTATTATCTGAAGCGAAGTCTAAACCGCTTTGCACGCTGTCAGTATTCAGCTTTATACCGCCCAGAAGGACAGAGCCCAAAGAAATGCGACATTTCAACTGCAGCCCCAAGGTAAGAGGCATTGCTCATTCAAGTCCTCCTGCAGTCACTACGTTTATCGCTTAAACCTCATGTTTGTTTATCAAAATGCCATATTAAACGTCACTTCTAGTGATAAGAACTTATTCATGCCTTTAAATGGCTTGAATGTAACTCTACTGCACCCTTACCTTATTTAGTATACGCGGATGACTATGAATATGCAAATTAGTCCCCGCCTCCATTCAATTAATAAACACAAAAACAAGTGTCAGTTTAAGATTAATTCAGCCATGTATGTTTGAACCAGAAACTGATTTATATTTAGAGATAGAGCGAATTATACATGATTGTGGACAAGTCACTTTACAAGAATATGTATTTTATGTATCGCTGGGCACGTGACAGTATTGATACCGTTTGACTCGTTACTAAACAACTAATTATGCGTTGCTTAAGTTACACAAACCATGATAATATGCTAATGATATGAAAAGCCCCGCAACTTTACAGGATTGGTCACATGTTTGTAATGGTAAAATGTTTCAAACCACATTTCTAAGACCGTTTTACTGGAATGGTTCTTCTTTAGGCATATATATGAAAAACACCAAAGAGACATAAACAACGTTAAAAACTTAATTTTCATCACAGGGGTTCTTTAAAAAAATATTTTTTTCAATATAAAATATCAATCCTTGTGGCATTTGCAAACAAATGTTCAATATGCACAATAAATTTATACATTGTATGCCTATTAGTATAGTTAAAATGTAGTTTTACAATTTAAGATTTTTTATTTACTTGTATTTATATTTTTATAAATGCTACTAATGACATTCATATGTATTTTAACGTCTAATCATCCTTTAGGTACACTGTAGATCAAAATACTGATATCATTGGACCAAATGGTACACATTTTCTAAAGCCAAATTTGTCCGTTTGTCTCGTACTATAGGCCCCAGAGAGGTCTCTGTATGACTGCTTACATCAGAGCACTGAGGACTATGATAACAAACTCCACCGTGATGACAGAAAACATGCCAAGTCCCGGGGCCTGGACATCTTCAGTGAGGTGCGCTTTTTCCCAAAACTCCACAGAGATCCATCCATGTCAGCTCGGCAGTCAATGCATTGTGTGTTGTTCTTTTTTAACAATGCTCTCTAGAGGGACTAGATCCCAATACATTTCATCTCAACTTCCCATCTTAGGAATCCTCTAGACCAGCACCTGTTCTGTCCTCATCTGTGTATGGCCGATTTTCACCGCTGCAGCATGACTCAGGGAGGAGCTTTGCTCATGTTGCTCACATTCGTTCTGATTTCTACAGTAAGAATGGGATCAGCTGGACCGTGGAGGAAGGCTATGGATCTGTGACACCCGTCTAAATGTGTCTCTGGTCACATCTGTCACTGCACATTCGTCAATGTCAAAACAAATGTCTGATGCTACAAGCAGAGCAGATTGTTACTAACATCCATACAATACGTATTAATCACATTAATGTTTTATTTGGGTGAATAAAAAAAAACAATGTCAACATGCAGATTCATGCCTAAAAAAATAATAAAAATAAGAAATTATGTGCTGCAATATTAATTTATTAATATAATTGATATGAATTAATCTTAATATATGTGTGTATACTGTGTATATTAATTATGTGTATATAAATACAAACAGCCCAAATTCTCATTATTATGAAAGAATATTATTAATAGTATTATAATTATATACAAGAAAACATATATAAAGGTATATATGTAAGCAATAATAATAGCATTATCAATGAAGTACATTTTTCCAATGACTAGTTTCTATTCATTTTTTTATGTGGTTTTAAGACTTTCATATGAAGCCTATTTAAAATTCATAGACAGAGACTTTCACATTTCTATATCAATTTTAATGTATAACAAAATGATAGCATCAAAACATGGCCACCTTTGTTAATTGTCTTTATTTTACAAAATCTCTGCTGCTTTAAATTATGGATTGAGCAACACACAATTACAAGTCTGGGTTACACAGAGCCTCTGAGCCATCCATTACTTATAAAGCAATGCAAATAATCTAGTGTATGTGGTGCAAACAGAACGCTGTCGAGCTCCTCTACAATAGGCCAACGTTATATTGAACTGTACATGTTTTAATCAGGTCAATGACTGACTGGTGTGTGACTGAGGTTCAAGGCATTACATTCCCTTGTGATAAGGATCGTGTCATCTCAGTGTGAACAAAGAAGGTTTTGAGATCCCCTTTGCCCTTCACGTTGATGATCCCTCGACAGGAACACATGTAGCCCAGCATCTGCAAGATCTGACTCGTCTCCTCGGTGACCTGTGAAAGAAAGCACACTAGATGTGATCCACTGAAAAACCCATAAATAATTCAGCAGGCATGCGAAGTAAGTAGGTCAGAACAAGGATCGACCTGTATTTTCCCAAGCACCCCTGTGCTTTCCATCCTACTGGCTACATTCACAGAGTTCCCCCAGATATCGTACTGTGGTTTCTGTGCTCCGATTACTCCTGCAATTACTGGGCCGTGGTTTATTCCTGGCAAGAGAAACGCCGGAAACATTTGACACATCCTGAATGTGTGATAAAGTCTGTACCACAAGGCTATTATGAGACTCTCTGCCAATTAGGAAAGGCAAACAAAATGTTGCTGGGTGTAAAAGTGCTGACTGGCTCTTCTTACCCACTCGCAGCTTGAAGTCATTAAAGGAATGTTTGTTGATGACGTCAAGCTTCCCCACCAAAGCAAACGCAAACTCCACCATTGTTCCAATGTGCATGTACTGCCGGTCGTGGTCCTTCAGAATATGAACAGGGCACTATCAATGCACAAATTTCAGTACTGACTACACCCTGAGCAGTGTTGGGCTAGTCACTCAAATAATGTAATATTTTACTCATTACTAGTTACTCCTTTCAAAAGTAATATTGTTACTTTACTTATTACTTTCTGGCAACAGTAATTAGTTACACTACTAGTTACATTACTTTTTCTTCACGCCCCACAGAAGTTGTAACTGTGTATCTTCCACATAAAATTATTGTAGAATGTTACTAAAAACATATTTCTGCCTCATCATTTGATCAAAATCCAGATTGTATCGCAGTCAGAAGTTATTACTCAAACACTCAATAGTGATTAACAGTGACATTCAAGTAGAAGTGTTGTATTAATCTCACTAATTGTCATGTGTAGCTTGAAGCTAATTGTAATTTCTCAGTTAATATACGATTATATTTCATTATGTATTTTATCAAATCACATAAGTTTGTAAAAAACTGTTTAATTTTCTTAGATGTTTAATTATAGTAATATAATGTAACACGTGCTGATCAGAGGGATGTGGGTGGGATGTAATGCCAGAGTAAAGTAAAGCTACAACTTACATAACCGTGTTCAGATCATCTTTTTTCTTGACAAAATCAATATAATGCAATATTTCTCTCTGCTGAATGTAAGCTTTTCCATATTCCAAGCTTGCCTGCTGCACTGGGGACATCACATGCATGTGCAAGTTGTGAAAATTATAAAAATAAATCTAGGAATTAGGAATTAAACTAATGTTTTATGGATGGTAACTGTAATATTATTACTGAAATCTTACTAGTAATTAGTTACACTACTAGCTACTGCAAAAAGTAATATTATTACAGTAACTAAGTTACAGTAACTAGTTACTGCCCAACACTGACCCTGAGACTCTCAAGCAAGAAGCACAAATCAAGCACTCAGCACCACAGGGAGGTCCTACAATAGGTCTAATGAGACTCAATCCAGTGTAATCTTTATGAGAATTATAATTTAGGACTGAACACAAGAGCTCAAATTTGTACCTGCGTGTACTCTGGTCCAGGGGCCACATTCAGCCCCGTTGCAGCCATGTATGTGCTGCCAATCGTTTTGATCTTCTCTACGCCACTGAATTTGGGTTTTGACAGCAACTGTTGTAAACAAAAGAATTAAGAAGAGATGTTAATGTATTTGATCTCGGAAGACTAGATCTGATGTTGCTTCAGCTGCATAGCAAGTATAGACTTCATACTGCCCATTCTACACTCTTTATTGGCATCAGTGGTTTTCTGAAGAACCTTTAAAGGGGTCATATGATGCTATTTTAAAGATCATTATTTTGTGTATTTGGTGCAACAGAATATGTTGACATGCTTTAATGTTCAAAAAACACATTCTTTTTCAAATACTGTACATTATTGTAGGTCCTCTATGCCCCACCTTAGTTTTCTACAAAGCCCCTCCTTCCGACAAGCACAGTCTGCTCTGATTGGCCAGCTGACACAGTGCATTGTGATTGGCCGAACACCACAAGCATGCGTCGGAAATGTAACGCCCTTTGCATAATCGCGAGCTTCAGCTTTCAAGTTAGTTTTATCAGTTCAAGCCCGAGAGGGGAACAGAGTCACGTGACAGACACAGTGATGCTGCTCGTATGTATTTGCAGTACAGATGGGCAATACACTCCGCTGTGATGTGACCCTGTTCCCCTCACTCACACACACACACACTCACACACACACATGACGCGTTAGGTGCAAAACTCCACATGTGAGCAGTCAATAGCAAATACATGAAATAATAACAAAACATACTTACAGTCGCTGATTCAGAAGCGCCAGATTATTACAGCAAAGTCGGAATTTACCTTTTTTTTTGTTTTTTTTTTTAGAAATAGCCGTTGTGCAGCCAGCCTTGTACTCTACTAGGTTCACAAAACTGTCGTCCATAAAATGTGTTGCACAAATTCGAACATTTGGGTTGTGCTGTTGTGTTGTAAACAAATATTAACCAATGATTCCTAAATGCATCTACTTTTGGAAGCCCAAATAAAGTGCTTTTACTTGTCCCACGATGTTTTTGCACAATTTTGAACACAGAAGGCCACCAAATGGGAATTAAATATTCCATGGAGGGATTTATAAACTATTTTAAAATAAATACGGTGGGTAACTCGAAGCGAGGGTTTACAGATCACAATGCAAGCGGGAGAAGTCTCATATTACAGTCGGTCATCACGATCGCGGATCACAACATGCAGGATCAACACTGTTCATGTATCGCAGGGTACGATTAAATTAATGTACATTTAACCAGTTTAATATGGAGAGGCACTGAAATGTAGACCTTTGTTTATGTGTTTATGTGACCTACACTGTACAAGACGCGAGAACAGTCCGCTATTTAGGTTTGTAGGTTAGCATGGACTCACTAACTTTAACGTTAGCTAGTTTTAGCTAGAAATACCTTGCTGAAGCACAAGATAACATTAACGTTCTGCTTGAGCAGATGAAAATTGTAACTTAATGACTGTATGACTGTCTTCATTTGGATTGGGGTTGAATACTTAGGGACATTTTGCTCTGATTTGTTTGGATTCAGGAAATGTAATAAAATAAATTATATTTTGCCTATCCTCTCAGGATACCTGGAATCAGTGTTACAAGTACCCCAGGCACATCGTTTTTGCATTTTTTGGAGCATAAACATCATAAAACCAATGCAAGCTTCGTATCTTCCAATGTTTCTCTATGGCGCTGAAACCTAAAGATGTCCGAGTTCTGCTCCCCATGCAACTGATACTTGACTGCCATTGGCTCATCAGCGTTGGAGGGGAGGGGCTTACCGATAGGTCAATTCTTCTCCCCCGAGTCACCCTCTGCCTTCATTATGGAGAGTATCACGACGCATGCTCATGCTTTCCTCTCTGCATAATCTACATCTGCAGCGGCATGCACATACGTTGTTTACATGCAGCTCAAAGCACGCGCATGTGTTGTGGTACTCTCCAAATTGGTGCTAGGGTGACGTGGAGGAGAAGAATTGTTAAACAAAGTTGTTATTTTAGTTTTTTGTGCACAAAAATTATTCTCATTGCTTCATAAAATTACAGTTGAACCACTGATGTCACATGGACCATTTTAGATGTTCTTGGTACTTTTCTGGGTCATGAACGTGGTAGGACCCTTACTCTCTTTAGAGGATCAGAAAGCTCTCGAATTTCATCAAAAACATCTTAATTTGTGTTCTGAAGATGAACGAAGGTCTTACGGGTTTAAAACGACATGAGGGTGAGTAATTAATGACAGAATTTTCAATTTTGGGTGAACTTTCCCTTTAACATCCATGGAACCTTATAACTATGCAGAAGTGGAAAAAAGTTATTTTTTCAGGGGACTGAACCCAAAATGGTTCTTCTATGACACTGCTGTAAAAACGCCCCTTTGTAACCTTTATTTTTAAGAGCGTAGGCACACAGACGCTACTGTGAGCATGTAATATACGCTGCTAGAAAAATATGCAGACATAAATCCCGTACAAGAACTAGACAGGTGGTGCTAGGGGAGGTGGAGGGTTTTAGAGGAACTCTGATAGTGCTGACAGACCATCTTACAGCGAACACTGAACCAGACTATTTAAATGTTAATCTAGCAATCTTTTTGGCTGCAGAATCAGCAGAGGCCAATCAGCTTGTGCCATGTACCAAATTATGTGATTGCTAGGACTTGCTTGATCAGCTTGCTCTGTCTAAATTTGTATCTGCAGTCTTTAAAAAGAATCAAAAGAACATGAAAACTAGTATGATTTCATTTATATAAGTAAAACTCTGTGGCCGTTATTTGATCCTTTATTAGGACCTTCCCCTCTTTTTACTGTTACTATGTCAAGCTTTTAACTAGAACTTAGTTCTGCTATTAAAGTAAGTATTACATAATTGTTCTTATCTCAAAAGCCAGACTTTGGACTAGTCTGATCCACTTTTCTGCTTATTCTAGCCAAGAACCGCCCACCTTAACTGGAAGAGACCGTCTAATCGTCACATAAAGCAGCCAGAGTTCATTTTATTTTTATGTGCCATTTATGGGTGGATTTATCTAAAACTACTGATACCACAAAGACAATTATTTTTAAAGGCATAAGTTTTCTCTATGCAACTTTTAACATAAAGTGCTATTTTTAGATAATTTATGAAATATTCTGTTTAAAACTATCCAAAGGACCTAAGCAGGCGTACATTGCATAATATCAGTTGCTTATCTGGCAGTATGTCAGTAACATTTTTAAGGCAGGGCTTAGGGGAAGGATCAAGTTATCGCAGATGGCATTTATATCTTATAAGTACTTTAGTGTAGCTTTCCACTGCATCTGAAATCAACATAGGGTTGTGTCTGTGAGTTTACCTCATCAAAATCTGCTATAATCTCATTAAGGAGCCTGAGACACTCCAATCCCTCCTTATTAACGTCAGATTCTGTGTAAAATTCCTTGAAGTCTGGGATGGAGGCGAACATCACACACACCAGATCGTACGACTGATGGTAAAGATCCTGTCGAAAATACAACATACAAAAATATATCTGGTGATAAAGACACAAATAGAAGCATTTTGACTGGTGTTTTCAGACATTTGGATGCCACTCACTTCATTTTTCCAGTTTCGCCCCAGGAAATGTTCTGCCACATGGGCAGGAAGTACATTCTCCAAAAGCACCCGGTTCAGGTTCTCCATGGTCTCAATCTCCTCACACTCCTTCTTAAACTTGTTCCTCCACAGGAAGTCTAACCTACAGTAATATTCATTCTGTTACAAGAGGACACAGAGGTAAAGAGATGGTACACATCTGATCACCGTATGTGGCTTTCAAGAGACAAAGAAAGCAGAATCAAAAGCACACAAGGACAGTTCATCTTATATTTTTATGGATTTTTCTTGCATAAACGGCTGCTATAATGAAAAATTGCTTCAATTTTCTCTGAGTTGTAACTTTGTGTTCCAGCAGACATTCATCATGAAAAGATTTCTTGAATCAGTAGAAATGGCACCTTGAAAGGCATTAAGTATGCACTGATAGTCTTTCTCACTCAGTCTATATTTGCTTTTACTTATTTTTGTCTGGTTCATTGCTTTGGAGAAAAATCAGTCCTCGGCTTACCTATCACCTGATCAACCCGAACACTGCATTACTTATAAATTAATTCACCTAACTGCACATTTCAAATACAGAGTTCATCAGACAGGCCTATTATCTAGGGACAAATATTCTCTCGCAACAGAATTAAAAGCACACAGTGAAAAAAATCAAGTCTGACCCACGGCCGACCTGTAGAGATACTGAAACGGTTTCAGTTCAGACTGAAAAACATACAATTCTCTCCATATTGCACTGTGGAAAAACAACTTCTTATAGTGGTACCGTATTTATTAAAAGCTTTTTTGCAGGAAAGCTTTATGGTATTGTGCAGCCAGAGGCTGATGAGTGCTGATAATAACTGAAGCCAAAGAAATTAGAAACATATTTGTGCTGCCACAAAACTTTGAGCGTCATTGTAAAATGTCTTCTGAAAAGTTCACATTTCAAGGTGTGATGTGACTGTTTCTAGATTAGACTAACATCTATTATTAAAATGTCATTGGATTAACATCCGGGGATCTTTTACAATTGAATCAACTGAATTACTTTAATTAAAGGAAAGCACTACTTAAGTTAAGCTCATTCTGCCAAATACCACACAATAATGACGCACTTACAATGGTAGTGCATTCTGGAGATGTAAAAAGTAGAAATGTGATGCTTTTATTTTTGTTCAAATGCTTTTATTAACTCTTGCATAAAAATGTGTTATGTGCGCTGAGTAAATTAGTTTAAATTGTTATTTCAGTGGTGAAACTAAAACTTCATGCATCACTGCTGTAATTACTGTGGGTGGATTTTTTTCTCCATGTACCTCCAAGATCTCCAAATTAAAGTGGATCTTAAAGGAATAGTTCACCCAAAAATGAAAATCGACTCACCCTCATGTCATGCAAGATGTAGATGAGTTTGCTTCTTCATGGGAAGAGATTCATAGAAATTTAGCATTACATCACTTGCTCACCAATGAATCCTCTGCAGTGAATGGGTGCCGTCAGAATGAGAGTCCAAACAGCTGATAAAAACATCAGAATAACCCACAAGTAATCCACACTCCAGTCCATCAATTAACATCTTTTGAAGATGTTTGTAAGGTCTTCAGAAATGAAAAGCTGCATGGTTATAATAAACAAATCCATCATTAAGGCATTATCACTTCTGGCCATAATACCAGTCTATAATCCATAATAACGCTTCCTCCAGTGAAAAAGTCCATCCTCTTGTTCGCTCACATTTAGAGTTGTTTTGGACTGTTTTTGCTTTTAAACGGTGCTTGATCTGTGCATATTTCTCTTCTGATTCAGACAAGATGACTTTTTCACTGGAGAAAACAATATTATGGACAGAGGACTGTTAAAAACATCTTAATGATGAATTTAGTTTCTAACAAACATGGAGCTTTTCACTTCAAAAGATGTTAATTGTTGGACTGGAGTGGTGTGGATTACTTTTAGATTATTGCAATGTATTTATCAGCTGTTTGGACTCTCATTCTGACGGCACCCATTCATTGCAGTGAATCCATTGGTGAGCTATTGATGTAATGCTAAATTTCTCCAAATCTGTTCTGATGAAGAAACAAACTCATCTACATCTTGGATGGCCTGAGGATGAATACATTTTCAGCAAATTTTCATTTTAGGGTGCACTATTCCTCTGAATTGCCACATGTGGATCAGTGGATCTCACTACAAATAATTCAGCACAACTCTTTAGATGAACCCCTCAATAACAAAGAGCACATATGATAGCAGTGTTAAAGCAAAAGATTTCAGACAGAAAGAGACTCACCTGTCTGGCCAGCACAAGCAAAGTGACGAAGAAAATGAACAATGACACAGAGCCCATGGTCTTCAAATCTTTAAGAACACCCGGCCTGAGGGGAAACAGACAGAAACATACATTTGAGAAGTCAAGAGGACACAAAAATGAAAAAAGTATTGTGTCTAGAGTAGGATATGGGCTATACGGACTTCTCAGCAACACTGTGTCAGTCTAGCCATATTCAGATTCATTGGCATGTTGTATAGGCATAAACTGTCATAATATTGCATGGGTAGTTGCAGAGGCCAATTTGACCCATTGCTTAATCTTAATACATTCAGAAATGCTTAATGAAGGCAAGCAAAGTGGAAAAAAACAATAAAAGAAACAAAGAAAGAATAATACCACAGGAAAAAATAATTATGAGAGAAATGCAATAGGCTGTTGTTTAAAATGTTTTTTTTTTGTCCTACACTGTCAAATCCTCCGAAAAGACTAATCCAAACAAAGCCTGCCATCTCAGCGGCAGCACCTGTCACTCATAGTCCCTGGAGATACTGAGAGACCTAATGGAAAAAAATGCCTCCACACAGTTTCGTGGCGCAATTCTTCATTCTTTTACTCACTGTGTGTGTGCAATGGAAATATTAAAGAAGTATCATCTACAAATAAATAAATCTACAGATTTTGTGTGACAACTTTTTGGGGCCACTATATGTGGGAGCATATGAGAGTCCAGTACCGGTTTGGTTGCTTGGTCTTGTAGAGGGCCATGCTGTAATCATCCAGTATGGAGGCGTGGGTCTGAAGAATGATGATATTATAACCCACTACAGCAGCGAGCATAATTATCATCTTCAGCTCATAGTTTATCCTCAGGAACACGGAGCATGAGATCAATCCCAGAATGCAGCTGTAAATGAAATACTGCCGGGGCAGAGACAGCCAGTCAGATGTCACATCTGTACATTCATCAGGGCCAATCAGTATCAATGAAAAGGGAATTATGAAGCTTGGAATTAAATGCTAAGTATTTAATCACAGAAACCTGAAATATTACAAAATAGATGTTACTAAGAAATGAAAAAGTCATATACACCAAGAGTCTTTTTTCATAACCAATGTACTGTATCATTCCAGGAAAACGCTTGAGGATGTTTTTGTCCACCATCTTGATATCTGTAGAGATCTACAGATATAGTCATACAGTATATAGCTCTCAGTGCATAACTATATTTTCCAGTATATTTTTCATCTGTGAAATGTCAATACAGAATCGCCATACATAATCACGCACAGTATAAAGTGTCTTATTATACTGATGCAAGCGTGAGACAAATTGGTTTATCTCATGACACTCATAATTCACTGCAAGTCTGTTCTGTCAAAGACAGATACAAATAATTTTTTTTGAAACCAACATCTCAACAGAGGATTTACAATATGTTTTCATGTGGGTCTGTAAATAAAAGGTTATTCAGTTCACTCTTTTCTGAGAAGCAAATTACCGAGATTTGTGGGCAAAAGGCATGAGATAAGATTTGTTGCAACTTACTGGCAAGTAGAACTTGTTGTTTGAGGAGTCTTGACCATATGGACCATCCATACTGCTGTTGGAAATGTTGAGTGGAGGTGATGCTACCATCCTGTCTCCGTCTAAGAAGAACTTAAAACCCAACAGATGGAGAAAACAAAATTTTGAGCATTACAGCAGAAAGACACCATCATTCTTAGCTAAACACATCTGTTGCATTTTGTAACAAATATGTTTCATAGAAGTTCATAACACTTTTTTTTTACACAAGTGCAAAATTCAACAGAAATCAATGAGCTGCAAGCAGATGGGAAAAGCAGAGATGACCAATTGCCAACTTTGGCAGAATAGAAGCTTCTGTGGATACAGTTTTTGTCCAGTTGGTGCAGGATTTAATTGAAAAGATGCTGAGATGTTTAAAGCATGTTGATCTGTGGTGTATGTGACTACTTAAATTTGTTTATTATAGAAATACAGTGGACAAAGAATGTTTTGACACTTAAGCCACAAATACAAATGCGTGGCTGTCACTGCAAGAGAACAAAATATCGAAGTTTTAAAAAGCCCAGCTGAACAGTGTAACACTTGATCTTAGATGCGTGAAACCAAAAACCCAAGTATTCAGTCACATTCCTCTTGTGTTTCTCTCCCACAGGGACAACCAATCACTTGAGCTCAGGGATAACATCATTAGATCCAAACTGGACCAGAGCCCTAGTACTGTGACGCTAACGCAATGATGAATTCAACCAGACAGCTGACACTAATTCTACTCTGCCCTTTACTGTGAACCACCACAGATTCCACATATAAAGCCCTCCAAACTGGTGACTGATTTATCAGCCAACTGTCTAAATGAATGTGTCATGTAATATATTTAGTAAATACTAATACTGTAGGTTTATGTATGCTAGGAATGAAAATTGTGCACCATTTAACAAAGAAGGAAACTGGCCTTTATGTCTCCTGTCTTATGTTGCAGTCTTTGACCAAGTAAATCACCTGATCTAAGCTCTCAAAGCTTGGCATGACAAGAGCTGAACTGTATCACCACACATGAATTGTCTTCACATTACTTTGAAGTTAAACAGTGTCTATATCACATTAACTATCTGCGAGGTTCTTCAGGGTTTGGTACTTGGTCCCCTCCTATTTTCTATACACGCAAAACTGGGACTTCTAACAGAGCTTTAATAGTGTAGTGATATTTTGTAATATTATTTGGGGAAAATATCCTCTTTGACATAGCTCTTTTAGGTCGCAAGAGGTTTGAAAAACTAGGCAAGACCAAGATTTTAGTATTACCCTTATTTCTAAAGAGTTCCCTGAATTACTGAACCATAAAGCCAGCGGGCTGTTCACGATATTGGCATAACCAGAACCAAAGCAAGCACAGAATATTTCTCTTATTGAACATACTCAATAATAACACATTATATTTGAATCTAATAAATGTCAGTCATTTTAAAAGCAGCCCAATCTAGCTGATAGACCAGGTATTAAGTAGTAGTGATGCTCACCATGTTGAACACGGCCATGACTAGGATAAGTGCAGTGGTTGCCATGGTGAGCGCAAGTCGTATCCAGGGCTTGTTGGTGATGACTTTAGAGGAGCTGGGGAGCCAGGGCAATGTGCAGGAGGCTGCATTGCCCCATTGCTACGGCAACAAGAGAAAAGTTAAAAAAAACAAAAACAAGCTTAACTCCCACCAACGTCATTAGCATATCTGCTTCTATTCCAAATGCTCAAGGTTATGATTATGCCCCACAAGTCAGAGACACATTAATAAACATAACTTCACAGTGAGTGAATATATAACAAAAAAAAAGCCATCTATATCAACTTTGAGAGGAAGTCAACATGAAACGCCATTCACAATCCATTTTACTTCCATAATTTCCATAAAAATGCAATTGACTAAATTGAGGACTTCTTCCCTTCTGAAACATAGCTGGTACAGTTTTCCTCCCCCTATAGAGTCTGACCCTCCTTGGACCCCAAAAGTGATTTCATTGGCTGAAACAACTTTTCCCATGGTTTGTGTTTTCAATTATTTTCAATAAGATTACCATTTAGCATAGTAGCTTAGCATACCACTATTTACCGGCAACCAATTTTCGAGGCTTTTGAAAGAGAAGTGAAGGCCAAAAGGGACCAATGTGGCTATTTTGCACAGAGAAAACAGGGGGTTTTGGAATGACATGAGGGTGAGTAAATAGTGACAGAATTTTCATTTTTGAATAAACTATCCATTCAAGCTAAATTTTAACTGAATGAAAAAAGATCAAACCCCTGCCTAAGTTTCAAAAACATTTTTATCTGAAATAGGACTTTGAGGCCTTGAAGAAACTGAGATCTGTTTGTAAAACTCACCTTGTACTGATTGCGGTACTAATGTAATGTTTGTAGAGGCCGTGTTACCTTTAGTGACTCAGTTTATGCTACATTGTCAGGATGAATATTAACGGAGCTGCAGTGGAACAGCATTTTACAAAACACTTAACCTAGACCCTGTGCAAGAATGCTTTGGGCTTAAATCAAAAAGAAGTAAAAGAGGTAGAGGAGCTAAAAAAAAAAAAAACCTCTCACCTGTCAATCACGCATTTGTTACATCATCTATACAAAAAATTGCTTTCAATATTTAAACACAGCACTTCTACTGGATAACCTTAACCCCTCTTTTATATTTGTAAATCTGTGGGCCGAATGTGAACTCTAACATCAGATAAATGGGGAACAAAACTGAGAAAGCCTCTTAACTAAATTCCATAGAACTCCAGGCACTTGTGACTTTGACAGTTGTCTGTCAAATCATTAACATGTCCTATCATTAAAAAACTCAAAATGTGAGTGCCAGAGCTTTATAAAAATGGCCCTTCACACCCACAATCCCCAGGACTTGAGTTTACTACATGAAAAAGAGACAACAAACAGCCCAGTAAAAAGTATTATCAATCAAGCTGCTTTTCTTTTGACACAAAAATACAAAAAAAGTTTTTTTGGACAAACGCAATGTCACCATTCAGTGTGGCCTATTTTTTTTTTTTTATCATCATGAATTCTGAATCTTCAACTGAAACTGTTTGGTTAATTAATGGACAAATCAAGTCGAGCTGGTGGGTGAACGGCATAAAAACCCTTCAAGTTCTTTGGAAGGTCATGTCTTCTAAAAATATAACAATTGATGCCTCAATATACAGAAAAACAGGTTACGTTGATTATAGTAGGAATTCCCTTGAGTGTATGAGGTTCAATCTGTCAAGGTCACCCCCCTCCCCCCAAAAATTATATTTTGCATACAGAAATTAAAACCTATTTTTAAATCTAATAATTATAGCATTGTGACGTTTTTGTATTATGACCCCAAATTCTAATGAGAAATTTTCTCAGTAGTTTTCAGCATTCTCAAAAGTCATACTCAATAGATTCTCAGTAATGAAATACAGTAATACTATAATACAACGATTTTGCAAGAAAAATAAATGTAAATAAAAATTAATGCATTACAACAAATACTAATATGATGCACACTGCTGTTCAAAAAAGTTTGGGGATGGTAAGATTTTTACATGTTTTTGAAAGAGGTCTCTTATGCTCAAAAAGGCTGCATTTATTTGATAAAAAATACAGCAAAAACTACGATATTGTGAAATATTATTACAATTTAAAATAACTGTTTTCTATTTTAATATAGTGTGACGGGAGGAGCAAACGACAGACACAGTGGGTGTGGCGTCAGGCCTCGGAGAGGCTTTTATTCAACAGAAATAATAAACTAAAAGTGTCCAAAGGGGATTAAAGTGTCCAAAATAAACAGGGGGATCTGGTGTCCTCGTCGTGTAACGCAGTTCGTGAAGGACGGGTAGTGTTCAAGAAGGAGGGGTCCAGGTAAGGGGCGGAGTCCGGTGGCCGCACGCGCTTCCCTCCCTGGGTCCGGGGCGCGAGGCGGCGGCTTCTCTTTAAGCGGCTTCGTCCTCCTGTGGGCCCGCGGCGCTTCCAGGGCTACGGCCCGGCATCCTGGCCCGTCAGCCGTCTCTCGGGGGGTGCGGTCCTCCCACTCGACGCTCCCTTCCTGGACCCACGAGGACACCAGCGTGCATGCACGGGGGAAGAGACCGGTCTCTCGAGGAGAGGCGCAGCCGGCCTATATCAGCGGCGGTGATGAGGCTCCATTCCCTTCAGGTGTGCCTCATCACACGCCGCCAGCCCTGGCTGTTTAAGCGCACCTCCTCTCTCACACACCCACTCCAGTCGGGAGCCTGGTGAAGGGCGGCGATTAAGGGACGGGGAGTGCTGATAATTAGGGGGGGAGGCAGCTGACTCGTCACAATATTTTAAAATGTAATTTATTCCTGTGATTAAAGCTGAATTTTCAGCATCATTTCTCCAGTCTTCAGTGTCACATGATACTTCAGAAATCATTCTAATATGATGATTTGATGCTTAAGAAGCATTCATTTATATATATATATATATATATATATACGTATATATATATACCTAAAATTCATTTTTATGATTCCTTGACAGTTCAAAATAACAGCATTTATTTGAATTATGAAGTAAAATTATATATTTTTTTAACAAAAAGTCTTAGTATACATATAATTTAAATAATATTTGCTTGAAAATAATGTTACAATACAGTAAACCTTAACGGTTATAAAAATAGGCTTAATTTTCTTCTGATTTTGGGGTGGAATATGACCAGAACATGTTCTTTCAGATTTCCCATGAGTGAATCTACTGGCCTTTGAATATTGAATAAGCCATTTCGCTCTAAGCTTTCATAATATATTAAGAAAGAAAGAGCAGGAGAAAGAAAATAGAGAGACATACAGCTGACATTTACGTAAGCCATTTATGTTCCACAGGTCCAAAGTAGCTGGTAATTTGATTATAGACGACGCTCTCTAAGAGCAGAGAAAGAGTGTTGTTCCTCGGGGTAAAACAAGGAAATTTCAATCTTGTTTTGATATGGTGTTTTTTTATCCCGGTATGGCATTTTCACTAACAAGATGAGGGTCTCAAATGTGCGAAAACCTCGATTTATTAAATGGCATTTCAGTACACAGTAATTTCCTCCATGGAAAATGGAAAAATATGTAACATGTCAACATCTGACTAGACTGAACAGACAAGCCAACCTGCCTCATTCACTGACAATTCACTCTCAAAGAAAGCTACTTCATATTTACTTCTACAAGTGCGAGCACCACTTACCAGTATGTGACCAGCAAAACAAATGGCGAGGATCAAGGCGAGCAGCAAGAAGGCCATTCCGAATGAAACTCCAAGGACGGTGGTTCTGTGAGAGACAAAATCATCAGAGATACTCCAAAGCATACGTACTCATCATCCGTGTTCTCCTGCTATAGTTTGTGTCTCACATGACCCTTTTGCCAAATTCATTCTTGTCCCTTTTCACATCTCATATCACATCGGAAAGGCATTTATTTTCAATAAAATTTAAGGAAAATAATTGAAAAGTTGATAATGAAGTATTGGGTAGGGTTAATAAGAGAGCATCCATTTAATAACATTAATAAAACTTATAATTTACACTCAACATTATTATTTCATGTTATTACAACATGTTATTATTTCATACTATTTTATAATGTATTACAATAATGAGGTGCAGATATTTGCCACTATTTGCAATAATAAATTGCAGAAAATGCTGCTATTTTAACAGTGCAAATGGAAGCTATGGCTATTTGTACTAACTGTAAATAGCATATTGATAAGAAAATACTGCTATTTTCACTTAGTGTAAATATAATCCATTGCTATTAGCACTTAGTGTAAATAGCTGCTGCCAAATTATCTCAGTTTGTTTAATTTTTTTAATCATTTGTAACTTTTTTATTTATTTCAATTAGTTGCTTAGGCAGCATTCATTCAAGTTTTTTCTCTAATATTTTTATTTTTATTTAGCTTTAACTGTAGTAATTTTAGTACTTCACCTTAAAGCAACTGTATGTATTATCAGAATAATTTTGAGTTTCAAAATCATTCTGATGGTACATTGACATTGACACAAATAAGGCAAATGTCTTCTGTTTCTTTCCTGTGTAAGTTTGGTGAGCAGGTATGAAATTACATCTTCTAATATTTATATTTTATTTTAGCTTTCCAGCAAAACAATTTTCAATAGTTTTAGTTTTAGTTAAGAGATGCCTTCTTCAGTCTAGATTTCTGGGAACGTTGACCTGTTTAATTGTCCAATAGGAGAAAAAATTCTGATTGCTTAGAATAACAACAAAACATATATTTTAATCAACATTCAAGGTAACATTCACATAGAACAAATAGTGTGAGAGAAATTAGATGCTGAAATTTAGGGCTTTGGGGTTGGCAAAGTTTAGAGAATGTAAATAAACCCAAGCAAGCATCACATATTTTAATGGCTTTTTGAATATAGGAACAAAAGCGTTTAGTTTTAGTCTTTGTGGTGCCATATCTCACTATAAATCTGATATAAAATCAATGTCAGGAACTCAGAAGCTTGAGAGAAAGCACTGTGCTCTCGGCTCTTGTGAATGTGTTCTCGGTTAACATGAGCAGTAAATTAGGGTGACGTCTTGCATAGATTTTTCTGTCTGACTTCATACAAAAGGGAGACATCATTTCCAAACTAGATTGGCCTCTGATTAAAAAAAAAAAAAAAAAAAAAAATCTATAACTGTCTGCTCAGGGCTGTCTTTTTCAGGCAGGCATTGACATTCCCATCATCCCGGTCTTAATCGTTGCACTCATTTTCTCTCAATTGTGTAGAAATGTTGTAATATTATTATGCGTCACTTGGTCTTAGTTCTGTGGGAGACAGCGGCGTAATTGCATCACAAAAGACAATGAGATACTTGGAAGATGTGGTGGAGATGGCACTTACTTTGGCAAGACTAAGACCTGCACTATGAAGATGCAGAAGAAAATGAGACAAGCACAGGTGACGTAGTACTTGAAGGCCGGCAGAGTTGTGGCTCTGTACTGTTAGAAGAAAAAAAATAAAAAATGAAATATTTCAGCTCTTTTCTATACATTTTTTGTTCGGATGCAGATTTCTCTTTACAATGAAGCACATAAAGTTTTTGCCATTCAATGACACATCTCAAGGTGAAATGTACCTCTTTTTCGAGTGCCTTATTATGAAAGAACAGAGATATCCTCTGAATGTCCTCCGACTTCAGCCACTGTCTGGTGGAAAGAAAGCATAAATTAAAGGTGGGGTATGTAATTTTTCAAAAACGCTTTAGAAAACGAGTCAGGCCGAGTACCAAAACAAACTTGTAGCCAATCAGCAGTAAGGGGCGTGTCTACTCTCCTAGAAGCAGAGAGCGTTCAGTGAACAGCCGAGCCGAGCGACAGAAAGATATAGATGGCGGATAAAAAACAAAAGAGGAAAACGTCTGCAGAAAGATAAGGCAAGAAGTAGGACTCGTGTAAATATCGGATCAGCTTTCCAGCGCTGGAGAGAACTTAAGGAGCGGAAGGCCTGCGATCGGACGCCGAGGTTGCTTTGGTTCTTCTCGATAGGTGAGTAACTCCGTGTCTACACGGGACGGGCCGTGAAAATCATTTGAAATTTGTGTCAGCACGTCATAAATAGAACGCGGCAGCAGTTTTCAGTCGGAGATTTGTCACGCCGCGCAGCATCCAGTGTAGACAGCATCACTGATTATAATGACTTCTATAGTATTTTGTCACGCCGCTCCTGTCCGGTGTAGACATGGTGTAACATTGGTTTTGCTTTGTTTCACAGAACTAATCGTTGCCTGGGTTGCGTAGGCTACGTATATGTGGGGCGGAGCTATCAAAATAGGGGCGAGACCCGTTTGGGGTAGGGGCGTGTTTGTTTTGGTGATTTCAAATATCAACATTGGCTTCCAGAAATTGCTTACCCCACCTTTAAGTCATTTGTTACAATGAAATTCTCATTGTCACGATGAATCACTATTATAATAGCTTGTTGGGTGACATTGATGCAGGAAATGCTCTGAAAGTGAAACGAACTGTCAAACGAAGTGTTGTATTTTTCTATTTAATATAAATAAATAAAAAATTAATATTTAATTATTTGTTTTTATTTTACTAAATACATTTTAAATGAAAATTAAATAAATATAATATACAAATGAAAATAAATATGAAATATATAAAATAAAAAATATTTAATAAATATGTTAAAATATATATATATATATATATATTACATTTTTCAAAATAAAAAAAACTTTCTATTTTTTTTCAAAATAAGATTTTGAATCCTACTGCGAGGTCAGACTTCACTTGATCCTTGTTAACATTTAGCTATTTAGCAATTCATGAGTTACTCCATATGGATAAGATGCAAAGCATTATGGATGCTTACTTCTGTGAGTTAATGCCATCAATGGTGCGAATGATTCTTTCGTTCAACTCCTCTTCAAATCTCTTTTTCTGCGATTTTGTTCTGAAAGGGAAGAAAAAAGAGGGAGAGAGAGACTTTAAACAACCATGGAAATGTAAATGAGGTCAGTGTGAACTTTCTGAAAGGTTATTCACTTGAATTTATATTTTTGCTTTTTTATGTTATATAAAGCAATAATACAGACCTTTCAGAACTTTGCTGAAAGTTGTACTGCCCTAACGGCACATCCTGTAAGAAAAAAATTTACAAATGTAATTAATAGAGCACTATTAAGTGCTTCAAGTACAAACTAGTCCTGATGACAGTAATCACCATTTACCATATTGACCCGAATATAAGACGACCCTGATTATAAGACGACCCCCCTTTTTCCAGATGTACCTTTGCTTTTTGAAAACCAAATCTTTTTTTTTTTTCTCTGTAAAACACGTTTTTCTTAAATTATTTTCATATTGCATATTTTTCCTATTTTAATTTTTGCTTTGAAAGTATGGTAAATACTGGTAAAATGTACCAACAATGACATTTAAAAATATATACTTTTTGATATACCATAAAAATAACAGGTAGCCCATCTGAATTATATAACAATTAGGCTATCCATCTCATAGTAGCCTACCAAAATTTTATTAGCAGTAGAAGTGAAATCTTATTGTAGTCTTCAAATCTGGGTACTGTCTTATGTTTTAAAATCACTTACAGAGGAAGTTTGGTTCCATCAGGCTAACATGACAGTCTCATGCCGCTGTAAGCTTTTCTTATTCTTTTGTTTTCACTAGCGATCTATCCAACACACATTAAGTTAAATTACTTATTTCATGGCACACTCGTTTTATGCGTGTTTGGCGCCACCTATTGTTGTGGGTGTATTATTGACATGTCAAAGTCTAGAGTCTAGACCCTGAATATAAGAGGACCGCGTTTTTTCAGATATATTTTCAAGAAAAAAACATTTTCTAATACTCGGGTCAATACGGTAAATCTTCCATCAGAATGACAGTATTTTTTGCGTGTGTGCTCAGGTTGACTCACGCGTGTGTTGATCTTGCCGTTCTCGTTGGTCATGCTGTCTCGATGGTGGAGGTTAGCAAACGGTTTGACTGCTCCCCAGGACTCAAGGTACTGCGTCATGCGGAGAGATGCCCTCATCTTGGCCCCATCCACAGTGGGACGAAGCCGAGCAGGTAGCGGGGGACTCCGTTTTTCTGCCTAAGCATGAAGTACAAACACAGCATGAAGTACAAGTCTAAATGGATGTTTTACAGCACAGAAATAAAAAAAATCGAACAAGAATATGTGCTGAAGTGGTGGGTCACAGGTGTGTTTTATATACATTTTTGATTCAAGTGTATTAGCCTACTTGATTTGATACTGATATTCAAGATATTTCTGTGTACTTTGGGATCCTAAACAATTGTGTCAAGTCCCTACTTGATGTCCAATATAATATCTGGGTCCTGAAGCAAAACCACTTCCAAAGCCACTGGTGTACAGGACTGGATTTCTATCATGATTTTAGAACCAACTGTAAAAGATCTTAATGGAATCAAACACAAGCATTCCAAGAATCGGATAAAAAACAAATAAGGTCCTAAAACTGGATTAATTGATTAACTGTATTAACATGTTCATTCAGCATAACCTAATTTGATTGTAAGCAGATTTTCTTAAAATATTCTTATTGATTCCTTTAGAACCGAAATTATGGTTCCAAATTATGATTCAGATTCCATTAGCACATAGGAGTATCACCCCCCCCCCCCCAAAAAAAAGTAAAACAAAATAAAAGAAGATACATTTTTTTATTATTAAATTAAATTCTATGGGGAACATTTGAGAGAAAATAGAGAATTTGAGAGAAAACCCCTGCTATAGTATAAAAGATAACAGTGGCTCCCTCAAATCTGTATGGTCTACTTTACAGCAGCTTGACTCGATAACAGTCCTTCATTAGAATAAAACAAAAAATGCAAGTGGGCATTAACTGAACAACAGGGTGATAAAAGAAAGAGAACAACTAAACAAACAAGCAAAAGCCCTCCAAACTCAAATGCAGTCATCATAATGGCAGTGTGGAGGGAGTGGGTGTGCAGTGGGCTGATATGATAAGAGGACCGAGAGGCTCAAACTCAACAGAAATAAATGTTTGAGTCTCTTATGAGAAAAATGTGCTACTTTTGTTACCTCGGGCAAAGCAAATGCATTGTTGAAAAGTAAATAAGGCACCGGATAAATAAAAGAATAGGTGTTGTTATTTGAATATATGGTGCCAGGCATTGTGATTTCTGTGGGCTGGAAAGCCCACACACATCTGAATGGATGGATGTTCAGGAATCTTCTGGGTCTTGATGCCTGTTTCCTTGAACTTGTGTTTTGACAAACACTCTTCCCAGGGTTATCAAATATGACCACAAAGTCACGTTTGTGTAACTCCACAGTCTAAATAGTGTAATTATGCTAATTAGTGCTCAAGGTGAATTGAATCCAGTAACACTGTTTTATTCAGAAAATGTAAATGTATAGTTATTTATAAATGTAGAAGCTGGACTGCGTCATTTTTTACCTTCGGGTTGATGACTAGGTACGTGATGACGCCGTGCTCTTTCAGGTAAGAATCTCTGCTTTGTCCGTTGCCTGGCTCGACTTGATACGCTCCTTTCAAATGTTCCAGTGTCACAGAAGAGATGTGAACCCGTCTGGAGAGGCGCACACAACTATTACAGGCTGGCAAATGAAAGAACTCTTCACAAAAACAGGTGCATTATGTGAGTATTTCACAAATGTTCCAATGCCCACAGAGACAATAGAGTCGAGATATGAAAAATGAATGTAGTGCTTTGCGTTTCTGTTATTTTTTTGGGTTATTCAACGAACACTCATTAGTAGCACAAAAGCACATTCACTGTGCTCTCAACAGAGCATTTCTATTAACGTCAAGAACCCTCCATGAGCATAATAGCACTTGTGGCAAATATGTGAAAATCATGAAATGGGGAAAAACAAAAGTCATATGCTGATCTTACCCAGGTACACCCCCCGCCTCCATGTGATTGGCCAGGGTGACGTCATGTGACCAAACATCATACTGCCATTTCTGGAGGCCAATCACACCGCAGAGAACATTCCCAGAGTGCACTCCAACACGCATGTTAATGTCAACTCCGGTAGCATCTCTCACCTTCCTGAAATAACAAGTAAAGTTTGCTCATTGTTTAATATTTTATACATTTTAAAATAATAATAAAAAACATTGCATTGTTTGCCACAATAGTGTAATTGAATATGTATTTATGTAATTCAAATACTGTATGTATTTATGTAATTCATTTTGATAAATTTAATTAATTAATCAGCATATTATTATTTAATCAGCATGTAATCAATTGTCAGAATTAAAATGTATAAAAATTGTTTTAAAAGTATATAAAAATCTATTTAAAAAGTATTTTTTATTACAAAGTTTTGAAAGAAATGTATGTGGCACAAATAATATTTGTCTACTAAACTAATTTTAAACAAACCTTCAGATTGAAAGTTTTTTTTAAATAAGAAACTAGTTTGAATACTCTTGGTGGATTTTATACAAATATTTTATGTAAATAAGGCAAGTTTTCTTCCAGTGTCATGAAAGATATTTCTTTTACAGCATCTACACACTTCAGGCTCTCCCTCCATCCTTTTAAATGACTGAAACAGCACCATATTTTACTGACATAACTCGGCTTAACACCAGAAATATTTATAGCAAAGTAAACATCAGAAGGTGCCAGGATTGCGGCGGTACGTGTTGGTTTATGAGGAAGTGTGTCTGGTGCCTGTGTATATATTCATTCAGCACACAGAATGCATCATCTTGTGTTTCAGATAAGCCAGTTTGAATGTTACCATGTCCCCGCTGCACAAAACAGTCTAGACCAACATGATTTTTTTTTAATGCAGGATGGATTAAGCTAGTTTGGTGCTATTCTAGTTTGTGGACCAGTGTTAAATTGCTTAACCAAAAAAAATAAAATAAGTCAAAACAAAAAAACAAAAATGCAAAAAAAGCCACTGGTGCTCCCTCAAAAAAACAAAACAAAAAAAGCAGCCACTGGTGCTCCCTCAAAACAAAACAAAACAAAACAAAAACAGCCACTGGTGCTCCCTCAAAACAAAACAAAACAAAACAAAACAAAACAAAACAAAACAAAACCAGCCACTGGTGCTCCCTCAAAACAAAACAAAACAAAACAAAACAAAAACAGCCACTGGTGCTCCCTCAAAAAAAAAAAAAAAAAAAAACAGCCACTGGTGCTCCCTCAAAACAAAACAAAACAAAAACAGCCACTGGTGCTCCCTCAAAACAAAACAAAACAAAAACAGCCACTGGTGCTCCCTCAAAAAAAAAAAAAACAGCCACTGGTGCTCCCTCAAAACTAAAAAATACAAAAAAAAAACAGCCACTGGTGCTCCCTCAAAACAAAACAAAACAAACAAAAAAAAAAAAAACAGCCACTGGTGCTCCCGCAAAACAAAACAAAACAAAACAAAAACAGCCACTGGTGCTCCCTCAAAACAAAACAAAATAAAACAAAACAAAACCAGACTAGCCACTGGTGCTTTCTCAAAAAAAAAAAAAGAAAAAAAAAAAAAAATTGCATGGCTCCCCTGGAAGTGTGTGTGATTCTCTGACAGATCATTTCAGTGTATCTGTCACACACCATTCTTATTTCTAGAAGCCCCTCAGCCTGAGCTATGTCATGTTGGAAAATACACTGAAGGGTTCTCAATTACCCCCTAAAATGGATTTGTGTGTGTGTGAAAGAAAAAGGTTGCAGTAGCGTAACGGAAAGCAAATGTGTGGCAGAAGAGCAGAAGAATAAAGAATGGGTGAGGAATCGTGAAAGGGAATGGAAAAAAGGGCTGCACTTTGAGATGGAGAAAGAGACGAAAAGGTGAATGTGTGGGTTTCAACAATATCATACATCCGAGCCTCTTGAGTATGAGAGTTATTTCAGCCTCAGAGCGTAGTGCTTGAAAAGACAGACACCATGGGAAAAAAGGACACAGAAATGGTCTTTTGTAGATGATGAAAGGGCGTAATGTGACAAACAGCTCACGTGTAGTGGTTTTAGGACTTTGAAGCAGATAACTCTAGAGGTCTTTTTGTTCTGATGACGAACAAGAACATCAGCTGGTCATTATCTCAAAATATATCCTGATAGGCACTGGCTTATGGGACGCCCAGCAGGTGCTCCGCAGGCTGGCAACCTCAGGCAACCGTACGGCATTGTATGCCAATTTTATTTAGGTTAAATTTGCCTATTAAGACTGAATTTTACACCATGTTTGCACAGACAATTAAACTAGCACAGCTATGTAGGAATCGGAAATTTCCTGTATCAAAGGTCAATTATACAGTTTAGTGGTTATTATGCAAACATATTTTAGTGCAGATTGCTGTGATGGACCAATTAAAATTTAGTTTGAGAAAGACAGCGTGCTCTTTTACTTGATGGCTTCACACATGTCCAGCCCCATCTTCACACAGTTGTTAGCGTGTTCGGTCAGAGGGTCTGGCAGCCCTGACACACAGTAATAGCAGTCACCCAGGATCTTGATCCGCATGCAGTCGTTATCCTGAATCAAACAAACCATCAAGACAGCAGGTGCAGTAGACATTATATTCTATACAGGAAAAATATTAATATAATATTAATATATCATCATATCAATGTGAAAGTATGTCATAATTAGGAGAGACTGGGTCTAGTTGTCACACGGGCTATATCTCATGCCTGTTAGGACATATGATACCTTGGCTATCTGGTCAAATTTGCCGAAGAGCTCATTGAGCATGTAGACCAGTTCTCCAGGCGAACAGTCAGTGGCCAGACGCGTGAATCCAACAATGTCTGCATACAGAATGCTGTGGAAAATATTAAAATGTTCAAGAAAAGGAGAGTTATGCAAACTGGTAAAGAGTATGAAATGATGCTTTTGTACTGCAATTAATGCACACCTTGCAAATAATTATTTTCTGAATAAGCATTTTTCTTGTCTTCCAGTAATGAAACATCCTTAAAAACAAAGCCGTGCTGATATTTTGACCAACAGCATGATGCATGTGCGATACTGCACTTATACAACAGTTCAAAAAACTAAAAATGTAGTTGCATTTTAGACACAATATTGAGAGTTATTTTGTCTATTTTTCTCAGACAAAGGAAACAGTTCTAAACAAAGCCTCAGGAGAATTATCTCTTGCATCTCTGAGCAACACTCAGTAGTGGTGTTACTGAATTAATCATTTACTTGAGTGAAAGATTCAATGACTCACAATCACTTATTTAGCTTCTGAATTAATCTATATTTTTTTAATGAATTGGATGAGTAAATGATTCAACAACTTACTCGTAAGAGAAACTTGTTTCCCTTTCAGTCGGTCACTCCGAGTCACGTCGGATGACCGACGAAATTGGGATCTCGCCAGAGAGACCAATCCACTTCGAGTGTAACTAAACGAGCCAATGGACATTGGCATGCGATCATTGCATCCAGCTGCCGCTGATCACAGCGTGAGTATAAGAGGCAGCAGGTGCACCGCATTAATTCATCCTTTCGCTTCGGAGCCGAGCGGTGGTGCATCACTACTGCTCTCTACTTCGGTGTTGCAGAGAGAACAAGAGTGCGGGCGTTACGGCAACAGCAGCGGTGGTCACGGTCTCGCGGCTATCAAGTTCGTGCTGACAAACACACTAGGAGTGTGCGCTGGCCAGCTCCCCTGCGTGCTTCAGCACTGAAAGAGCAAATTCTCTAAAAGAGCAACACGGGTGATCGCGTCTTTTTAAAGATGTCTTATCACCCGTGCGTTTCTGGGTGTGGTCGGTTTCTGTCGCCTCAGGACGGTCACGATCGCTGCCTCACGTGTCTGGGCATTCAGCACGCTGAGGAGGCTTTCGTGGATGGCTCATGTTCTTCTTGTGGGGACATGACCATCTCGGAGTTGCGTAATAGACTCCGCTATGTCAAACATGGAGGAGTCCCTCTGCCTCTGCCGCGATCCGGCGTTCGTCCCGGCACCCGGGGCGCCGCTGCATCCGGTGGAGTCAGAGGTGATCTGAGGATTACGGTCAGGGCTTCCCCAAGAGGAGTCCCTCACCCCTCAAGCGCTCCGCAGCCGGTGGGGTTGCCGTTGGAACGGGCTGGGACCTCTGCAGAGCGGGGTACACCACCCGTTTCCTTCGGTGCTCCCCCTGACGACCAGATGTCGATCGCTGCATCGGAGGGTGAGCTCTCTCTCTCCGGGGATGACGACTCGGCTGCGTTGCCCCCTTCGGGTGTGGTAGCGTTGTCCGAGCCAGACCCAGAGATGACGGCTATGCTTTCCCGGGCCGCCGAGAATGTCGGGCTCGTGTGGAATCCTCCACCGCGTCCCGATCCTTCGAGGCTGGACGAGTGGTTTCTCGGTGGGGGTCGCGCTGGTTCTCAGCGCCCCCCTCCGGTGCCATTCTTTCCGGAAGTGCATGAGGAGCTTACAAGATCGTGGAAGGCACCTTTCACTGCCCGAAACAAATCTTGTGGCTCCTCCGCCCTCACCACCCTCGATGGTGTGGCCGCTTTGGGGTACACGGGCATCTCCTCGGTGGAGCGGTCTGTGGCCATGCAACTGTGTCCAACAGCCGCTACCACCCTGCGGGGTGACCCGTGTCTCCCCTCACGGGCCTGTAAGTATTCGTCAGGCCTAACTGGCAGTGCTTATAGAGCCTGTGGGGAGGCGGCTTCTGCCCTACACGCCATGGCGTTACTGCAGGTCCATCAGGCCAAAGCCCTGAAAGACCTGCACGAGGGTGGTCACGACCTAACGGTTCTACATGAACTGCGTGCTGCGACGGACCTCGCGCTTCGAGCGACGAAGGTGACCGCACAGTCTCTGGGTCGTGCGATGTCCACGCTAGTGGTCCAGGAGCGCCATCTCTGGCTGTGTCTCGCTGACATGAAGGAGCAGGAGAAGGTGCAGTTCCTGAATGCTCCCGTGTCGCAGACCGGCCTCTTCGGCGACGCGGTCGAGAGCTTTGCCCAGCAGTTCTCGGCAGCACAGAAGCAGACTGAGGCGATTAAGCACATCATGCGCCGGAGGAAACCTGCTGCTTCCACCCCGGCTGCAGCCCCTCAGCCTGCTCGTCGCCGTGGGCGCCCCTCTGCGGCCGCCCCCGCTCCCGCGCAGCCGCAGCAGCCTTCCACCAGGCAGCGTCGTGGAGCCGGTCGCAGACAGGACGCCCAGCCCGTCCAGGCCCCCGCCAAACCTGGCGGTAAGCGCAGGTGCAAGAGGCCCTGAGACGGGCGACCCGGAGATGGAGGAGACTGCTCATCGGGAGATGGTGACTGCGCCACTCCCTCCCCCGGAGGAGGGCCGGGTGGAGAATCTTTTGTTTCGTTTTGTTTCTGTTCCCAAAAACATCAATAAAAGAGCAATTTCCTCAAACCTGGCGGTAAGCGCAGGTGCAAGAGGCCCTGAGACGGGCGACCCGGAGATGGAGGAGACTGCTCATCGGGAGATGGTGACTGCGCCACTCCCTCCCCCGGAGGAGGGCCGGGTGGAGAATCTTTTGTTTCGTTTTGTTTCTGTTCCCAAAACATCAATAAAAGAGCAGTTTCCTCAATCTCTGGGTCTCAAGAGGAAGAGAGTGGTGAACCGTGCATCACGGGATCACTTCCCTCTTCCTCTCTCGCCAGGCGGCAGGTGGTTGCCCAAGAGCACCCCTTCTGCCCATTCGTGGAACCAGGTAAGGGCGGTAGCACTCCAGACCCCGCTTCAAGTCGTCACACGCCAGGCTGTCACAAGCCTCAAGCCGGGTTCCTGTGTTTCCTTCCACACGAGGAGGAATCAGGTGAGTGTTACACTACACACCCAGACCCCGCCCCCTGCCATCACAGGCCAGGCCGTCACAGGCCCCGGGGCGGGTCCCTGTGTTCCACCATGCTGCCCCTCCGCGGGTACGTCGGTGGCCCCGTTGGTCCCGCTGGCACGGTCTCTCGGAGCCTGGTTAGCGCTCCCCGGTCCGTCTCGGTGGCTCCTGCGGACCATCAGACTCGGCTACGCGATTCAGTTCGCCCGGCGTCCCCCCAAGTTCAGGGGTGTCCACTTCACTGCAGTGAAAGCTGTCGATGCCCCTGTCCTGTGTGCGGAAATCGCAGTCCTGCTGGCGAAGGATGCGATAGAACCGGTCCCTCCAGCCGATATGAGGTCGGGGTTTTACAGCCCTTACTTCATTGTGCCCAAGAAAAGCGGTGGGTTACGACCGATCTTGGATCTGCGAGTTTTGAACCGTGCACTTCACAAGCTGCCGTTCAAAATGTTGACGCAGAAACGCATTTTCGGGTGCGTCCGTCCCCTAGATTGGTTTGCAGCGATCGACCTGAAGGATGCGTACTTTCATGTCTCGATCCTCCCGCGCCACAGGCCATTCCTGCGATTCGCGTTCGAGGGTCGGGCATATCAGTACAAGGTCCTGCCCTTCGGGCTGTCCCTGTCGCCTCGTGTCTTCACCAAAGTCGCAGAGGCGGCCCTTGTTCCCCTGAGAGAACTGGGGGTGCGCATCCTCAACTACCTCGACGACTGGCTCATACTTGCACAGTCTCGCGAGCAGTTGTGCGCACACAGGGACCTGGTGCTCAGGCACCTCAGCCAGTTGGGCCTTCGGGTCAACTGGGAAAAGAGCAAACTCGTGCCAATGCAGAGGATCTCTTTTCTCGGCATGGAGTTGGATTCGGTCAACCAGACAGCACGCCTCACCCAGGAACGTGCTCAGTCGGTGTTGAACTGCCTCAAGACTTTATCAGGCAGGACGGCGGTCCCACTGAAACTCTTTCAGAGGCTCCTGGGGCATATGGCTGCAGCTGCGGCGATAGTTCCGCTTGGTCTGCTCCATATGAGACCGCTTCAGCACTGGCTCCATGGCCGAATCCCGAGGTGGGCGTGGAAACGCGGTACTCACCGGGTTCAGATTACACCGGCCTGCCGCAAAACCTTCGGCCCGTGGTCAGATCCCTCGTTCCTTCGGGCAGGAGTGCCCCTGGAGCAGGTATCCAGGCATGCTGTGGTATTCACGGATGCCTCGGCCACCGGCTGGGGAGCCACGTACAACGGGCACGCAGTGTTAGGGGTTTGGACGGGGCCCCAACTGCGTTGGCATATCAATTGCCTCGAGCTGCTGGCAGTTTGCCTGGCCTTGAGCCGCCTCAGAGGGCGCCTTCAAGGCAAGGACGTTCTGGTCCGTACGGACAACACTGCGACCGTTGCGTATATCAACCGGCAAGGCAGTTTACGCTCCCGTCGCATGTCGCAACTCGCCCGCCACCTCCTCCTCTGGAGTCAGAAGCATCTGAGGTCCCATCGTGCCATCCACATCCCAGGAGTGCTCAACCGGGCAGCCGACGGGCTGTCTCGAGCAGCACTTCCAGGGGAGTGGAGACTCCATCCTCAGGCGGTGCAGCTGATTTGGAGTCGGTTCGGAGTTGCTCAGGTAGACCTGTTTGCATCTCCGGAAACCACCCACTGCCAGTGGTTCTACTCCCTAACCGAGGCAACGCTCGGCACGGATGCACTGGCACACAGCTGGCCCCAGGGCCTGCGCAAATATGCGTTCCCCCCAGTGAGCCTACTAGCACAGACACTGTGCAAGATCAGGGAGGACGAGGAGCAGGTCTTGTTAGTGGCTCCATATTGGCCCAGCAGGACTTGGTTCCCGGAACTCATGCTCCTCGCGACAGCCCCTCCCTGGCCGATTCCTCTGAGGAAGGATCTGCTTTCTCAGAGACGGGGCACCCTCCGGCACCCGCGTCCGGACTTGTGGAAACTCCATGTGTGGTCCCTGGACGGGACGCGGAGGTTCTAGGTGACCTGCCCCAGGAGGTAGCTCTCACTATTGCTTCAGCACGAGCACCGTCCACAAGACGGGCCTATGCGCTGAAGTGGAACCTGTTCGTCGTATGGTGTTCCTCTCACCGTGAGGACCCCCGGAGATGTTCGTTCAGAGCCGTGCTGTCCTTCCTGCAGCAAGGGTTGGAGCGTAGGCTGTCCCCCTCCACCCTTAAAGTTTACGTTGCTGCTATTTCAGCCCACCACGACCCCATAGAGGGGAGATCGGTGGGGAAACACGATCTGGTCATCAGGTTTCTTAGGGGGGCTAGGAGGTTAAATCCTCCTAGGCCTCCCTCCTTACCCTCTTGGGATTTGGCATTGGTGCTAAGAGCCCTACAAATTGCCCCCTTTGAGCCTTTGCAGTCAGTCGAGTTGAAGTTTCTCTCTATGAAAACCCTACTCCTGACTGCGTTGGCCTCGATCAAGAGGGTGGGGGACCTGCAGGCATTTTCGGTCGACGAATCGTGCCTTGAATTTGGGCCGGCTGACTCCAGTGCAACACTGAGACCCCGGCCTGGCTATGTGCCCAAGGTTCCTACCACTCCCTTCAGGGACCAGGTGGTGAACCTGCAAGCGCTGCCCCTGGAGGAGGCAGACCCAGCCCTAGCTTCGCTCTGTCCTGTACGTGCATTGCGACAGTACGTGGATAGAACTCGGAGCTTCAGGACCTCAGAACAGCTCTTTGTTTGTTACGGAGGGCAGCAGAAGGGGAATGCTGTCTCCAAGCAGAGGATGGCCCACTGGATAGTGGATGCCATCACCTTGGCTTATGAAGCACAAGGTGTACCCTGCCCGCTCAGGCTGCGTGCTCACTCCACTAGGGGTGTCGCATCGTCCTGGGCGCTGGCTCGTGGTGCCTCGCTAGCAGACATCTGTAGAGCTGCGGGTTGGGCGACTCCCAACACGTTCGCTAGGTTTTATAGCCTACGTGTCGAACCGGTTTCCTCCTGTGTTCTCACCTCAAACGGGTAGTGGCACTGAGAGGCCCGGCTCAGAGTCGGCTTGCGGCGTCCTTACGCCTAATTCTCCAGAGAGTTCCTTAACCAGGTAAACCCTGTCGAGTCCTCCAGCACTCCGGCGTCCAGACGTGGCGGAGCGTCCGGCGCCAGGCCTTTTCAGCCAATGAATTCTTGAAATCTGGTGTGAGGCTAGTGCCCATATGAAAGACCCTGCTGGGATCCCATATGTGTATTCCACGGTATGCTTATTAGAGCCGTGTTTTCCCTGGCAGACCACGTTCTGCCATCTCTAATGATGCAGCCTAAGCCATCTCCGAGACTTCCATGTGCATAGGGCCCTACGGGGTTACTTCACATGAGTAATGTCACTTAACCCCCTCTGGGAGGAGGTGACTCCGCAGTGTGCCTCTTCCAAGTGGAAGGGCACGCTTCCCAGTGTTATCCAAGTCCTACTGTTTGGGTTGCTCAAGGAACAACAGTAGGTGACCTTCTCTGTGTAGAGCCCGGTCCTATCGTCTGCCTTATAGGAAGGATCAGGAGGCCTACACAGGGCACTGGAAGGGGCAGCTCCTGTGGCGCTTTGGTAGGGATCCCAATTTCGTCGGTCATCCGACGTGACTCGGAGTGACCGACTGAAAGGGAACGTCTCGGTTACGTATGTAACCCTCGTTCCCTGAAGGAGGGAACGGAGACGTCACGTCCCGTCGCCACAGTCGCTGTACCACCGCTGAGCTGCCGGGTCACCGGCTCGGCTCCTCAGCGAAAGCATGAATTAATGCGGTGCACCTGCTGCCTCTTATACTCACGCTGTGATCAGCGGCAGCTGGATGCAATGATCGCATGCCAATGTCCATTGGCTCGTTTAGTTACACTCGAAGTGGATTGGTCTCTCTGGCGAGATCCCAATTTCGTCGGTCATCCGACGTGACGTCTCCGTTCCCTCCTTCAGGGAACGAGGGTTACATACGTAACCGAGACGTTAGTTCCTCAATAAATCTGTGTTTTTGAATGAAATGGATAAGTAAATTATTCAACGGCTCACTCAAAGATTGTTTTTCAATGAATTTTTGAGTTAATTATTTAATGGCTCACTCATAAAAGAGTAACTTGCTTAGTTCCTGAATGAATCTGTGTTTTTCCAACACATTCTCACTCTGAACTTGCTTGGTCAGGACCCTTTGGCATCACTTTTTAACGCATAGGGTACCCCTTTTGCATAATTTTACGACGTGCAGGGTCCTCCATTGCTTTAAATAAGAAGATTTTGGCATCAATATGCAAATGCGAAGGGCATGAGAATTTTATCTTTATGATTAAATTATATATTGGTTAATAATTTTGCTATCATTACATATATGTTAGGGTGTGATTTTCAATTTAAACAGTCACAACCATTTTATTTACATTACACTATTTACACATTTTTTGAGCATGTAACCCAACTCCTACCCTAAACCTAACCATTAGTCAACATAAAACACAGGATATAAAAAGCAGATACAACTATAGTCACAATTTATTCGAGAAGTATTAATATTCCACGTCTTCCGAGGCAAAACGATCGAACCATCTCCATCCGCCGTAAAGCTCAGATCCAGTGTGCAGTCTGTGCACAAATCCAAAAATTGCTGCCAGAAGAATCGTAACAGAGCAGGATTATTTTCAATGATTAAAACCTTATGTTTTACTCTATTCTTCACTTAAAGATATTGTATAGCTTCAGAAGACTCGGAATGCAACACAACTTGTTTGTGATACACTTATACAGTTTTTTTTGGTCAGTTTATGCAATAAATACCCGTGACTGTACTTTTATTTGCCTGTTACGTGTTTTATATTGTTGAGAAATGGGTAGGTTTAGGGTAGAGGTGGAGTTAGGTGCTCCAAAATATCTATGGAACTATAAATGTTTATAAAATTATTTATATTTTTACAAATGCATGCAAAGAATTAAATGTGTCTTGATATGACACATAAGGCATCCAACTGAAAGCAACAGAGTACCTTGCACATTGAAAAGTGACGCAAAAGGGGTACCCTGTGTGTTAAAAAGTGATGCCAAGGGGTCCTGACCAAGCATTAATATGTGACGAAATGGGAAAGAGAACGTGTTGGCTTTTCAATGAATCGTTGAGTGAATTATTCAACAACTCACTCATAAAGAGAGTAACTTGTTTCATTCCTGAATGAATCTGTTTTTCAATGAATGGATCAGTGAATGATTCAATAACTCACTTACAAAGAGAGTAACTTATTTTGTTTCTAAATTAATCTGTGTTTTTCAACGAACTGGTTCAACTAAATGATTAAATGTCAAAGTCATTTACTTGTCGCCACCTACAGTGGTATCAATGTATAATGCAGAAAGAGTCACTAAAAATCCCCACCACTAACAGACTGGCTGTCTGTTTGGAACAAACACAGACAAACATAGTGATACAAACTGTTAAAAGTGCTGTTGGAATTCTGGTCAGCCAATCAAATTTGAGGACTGTTGAATAAATAAAAAATATTTTCTATGGCAATTGACATTATGCCACAAATGCTGTCCAACTTAACTTTTACTGAACCTGAAATGCTCCTCTAATACTGCCAATATCCTTCAGTAACATTAATGACATGAGTGCACGGCCTGCCCTGGAAGATCCTCTGTGAAATCCATCATGAATTAGAGATACAGAACATTATGTAGATGCCAAGAAAATATTCTTTGCTTTTTCCTTCAGTCGGTTACACTGAGAATGAGCAGAGCAAAAATCAACCTCACAGATCAAAAGGATATTGAAGTAGAGAGCAATATTGCTTCCAAAACAGAAAACTACTTGTCCTTCAATGCAATGAACAACATTTTATTTGTGTTTTGACGAAGAGCCTCTTCAACAGTTTGCCCTATTTAGCTGAAGATTGTGTTTGTTTTTACTTTTTAATAGAAGCGTACAAAAGTGTCTAGGCACTTTTAAAAGAGAGCTACTTATATCTAGGTTGATGAATAGCTTGTATTTTGTGTGCAGACTGAAGGAGGGCAGGATGGTTTGACAGGATCTATTGAGGGTATGACAGCTCGGCGGAGAGCAGGTGCGGTGTATAGGATTTATATATATTTTCTAGGCTGCCTAAAATAAATCAGCTGAGCGCACGAATGTGCTAGTATGTGTGTCACAAGTCCTACCTTACATTGGTGTGTCTTTGTACATAGAGGTTGTGAAAGTTGTTGGTGTTTTCCACCCGGCCGAAGTTAGGCCCCTTCAGTCTCTGAATGATCTCTGCCTTCATCACCATCGCAATGTGAGCAGGCAACAGGGACAGCAAAAGACGCTCCTATTGGTTGAAAAGAGAGGAGGGTGGTAGTTATAGGTCACTTTGTGGACAATTTGCCACCAAAACAGTAAGCAGCAAGAAGTATTTACAACATTTATATTAAAAACCATTATTAATAATTGTGTACCAAATTCAGCATGTGAATGATTTCTGAAGGATCATGCGACACTGAAGACTGGAGTAATCATGCTGAAAATTCAGCTTTACATCACATGAATAAATTACATTATAAAATATATTGCAAACATTTTAAACTGTAATAATATTTCACAATATTCTTGTTTTAATGTAGTGAGCATAAGAAGAAAAATATATATATATCATTTTTTGTTTTGTTTTTCACAACTGATGGATGGCTGGTAGAATGACAGACAGAAAATAAGAGAAAAATAACCGAGGTGGATGAACAGATTGAATCATAGCAGTGTAACTAACAGATGTCTCTTGCCGCTAATGAACTAAAAAAAAAAACTGATTCTAAAGAAACATTTGTGATTCTACCAAAGAACAAATGTAGACATTATTTGCTCAGATGCTGTTCTGAATTTAAACAGCTGAAATCTATTAAACTTTACACACTGTAATCTGTGAGTGATCTTACCAATTTGGCTAATTAAATGACCAATATTTGGCTTTTTTATTTTTGGCATCAATCGAGAACTGTGCACAGTTGGTTGATTAACAGAAGTGGTCAGCATGGTCAATGAAAAATGTTCTGTTATTTGAAATTTAAATAAATGTTGTACTTTATCAGCCTGTTCATTAGATATCCCATTGGCTTTGACCATGTAAAAACCCTCATTGGTCAACCACTAATTAAGTCCATTTTCAACCCGGGGTTAAGAAATGCATCGCACTTGAATGAGGGTTAGCACAGGGTTACAGAGAACAAATAACCCAAAGAAAACTAAGAAGAATGTGAAATATGGAACAGGATTGTGTTTGAGGTTTGAAAAGCCCATTCATTTCTATTTTTATTATCCCGTCACTTTTCCCCATTCCCTTTGTTTTCCTCTCAGAGACCACCCTGCTTAATGAAGGTCAAATAAAAGAAAACAAAATAATGGGGTGTGTGCCATGTGCTGATTGCGACTGCAGGAAATGAGGAGAAATTATTTATACTGTACAAGTTTTACCATTGTACTCAGAAGATGTGAGTGCTTTTAAATAACAGTCCATTAATGTATTATTATCAAAAATGAGACAAATCAAAGAAGGTTGTCCACTCTAATGGGTGCATGTGCTGTGGTCTGACAGAGTGATTGCTAAAGGAAATTATGTCATTAATCCATCTTGTGGTCCATTGTCTAGAAGAGTATAAATGGGCATGATTGTTGCTCTGTTAAAGTGTAGAAATATCAATTTGCAAAATTTGATGTTCTGTTTGGATATCTTATCCAATCGTAAGTCATAAAATATCACCAAAACCATACTGAGGACTAGATTTCACATCCATCACTTACAGACATACAGTATGTAATCTGAAGAAATTACCAGGTTGTTGTTGTGGGATTGCTAGGGAGTTCTCTGAGAGTTTTAGGGGCCGTTCACACAGAATACGTTTTTCCATTCCAATACGATACTTTTCCATTGCTTTTTTATGTAAACATGCGATAGATGGACATGTATGACTGTTGCGCTCGGCATCTCGCACAGTAGCGCCACGTTTTTGAGGCGCCGTGTCAAGTTAAAAGAATTTCAACTTTCATACGCAGCGCTGCTAATCAATGTCACTTCCAAAACACTGGACCAATCAGAAGACCCTGGAGGCGGGGCAAGCGTTGCAAGCTTTTGTTTACAGTATCAAGTTGGCATGGCAACTGTTGTTTTTGACGGCAACATGGTGGAGAAGGTGTTCTCTTTTTTAAAAGCATTCCTGTGCGGTGCATCTTGCATTTTTATTCTCAAAGATGCATTCTCTTAGGGTGTTGCTAGGTGGTTGCTTCCTGATCAAAGTCAAAAGAGCCCACCTTCAAGTCTCTATGATATTTTGATTTAGAGGTTTTCAGCCCACAAAACATTTCAGAGACAAAAAAGGGTTTTCTAATTCGTATTTAAAAACATACACACTCTCAGAAAAAAAGGCTACAAAACTCACTCTTTCAATACTTTAGGGACTAACATGTACTTTTAAAATATCAATATGAAACTTTAAGGTACTAATATGTACAATTTAGGGGTAAAAAGGTACAAAAATTTACCTTTTCGCTTTTGTACCTTTTTTTTCTAAATGTGTAGGCTGTAGATGAGATTTATTTACAATCACCAAATTTTATTAATCAAAAAACAAATAACTAATAACTTTAGGGTGGATACAATACAATTTTTATTTTATTTTTCATTATAGAAATGAATACATTAATTTAACAAGGACACATTGAACTGATCAAAATTGACAGTAAAGACATTTATAATGTTACAAATGCTGTTCTTTTGAGCTTTCTATTCAGCAAGGAATCCTGAAAAATGCAAATGCAAAAATGTTTTCCAAAACATATTAATCAGCAGCACAACCGTTTTCAACATAGGAAATGTTCCTTGAGCAGCAATCAGCATATTAGACTGATTTCTAAAGGATCATGTGACACTGAAGACTGGAGTAATGATGCTGAAAATTCAACTTTACCATCACAGAAATAAATTACATTTAAAATTTTATTAAAATAGAAATCAACTGTTTTAAATTATAATAATAGTTTACAATATTGCTATTTTTTTTACTGTATTTTTAATCAAATGCTGCATTTGTGAGCACAAGAGGCTTCTTTTTAGTCTATTTAAAAGTAAATATTTGCGGTATCAATTCATAGCACAGAGTAACAATTCGGTTTAGGGCTTTGCAAATCCTGCGCTGTGCTTTTCAAACCTGAACTTTTTTTCATCACAAAATATATTTTAAAGATAATATTTTATTCACCCTTGAAATGTAAAATGAAGCGCATATCTGTAATTAGGCTGATGGTTTGTGCTGCACTAATGTTCTGATTGGAATGACCAGCCAGTGCGCAGCCCTGCAGGAGGTAAATGAAGGAAACGCGCCAGCATGTTTTACAATACGGCAAGAGCCGACTACTAATGAACTGACTGAAGCACTCACAGAACATACATACACGATTCAATCATGCCGAGCAGTGAGTGAGCGAAACATTGTCTTTGCCTTGCACTCTGTAATTGTTCTACCAGGAAAGCCAAAAAAAAAAACAACTCCGATAACATTCATAGAGTAATGGAGCCGAGGGCATGTGCTGGAGCAGGGTGATATTTCACCGAGTGAGAGTGATAATTCCTGATGGAGCAGAAGTGATTTGCCTTTATCTCACCGCTCATATTTCACTCACTCAGCCATCGCCACAGAGAGACGCTTTATCATTATTTCACACAAAACAGCAATAAGCACAACTAACCCAGGCAAGCGAGAGGCCCTGTACAGACTTCCGCCCCACCCGTATCCAACAGGAAACAGAGCGCTGGGGGGAAACAAAGCTATTTTGGGACAATGCAACTCTCGGCCCCCTCCACCTTCGGATATTAGCCGCCTATTGTGGTGATATCATGATCTCTTCGATACAGCTGCAGGAATGACTCACGCTCAAGCCTGGCCAATACCTCCCCAAACGAGGCCTACATTAACTTCCTGTTCCCTGAAGGACCGGGCACCACGCTGTTCAGCGCTTTTTATCCGTTCTTTGAAAGCAACAGGCAATCAGTGCATCCCTCTCGGTCGTACCTGCTGATGCTTCTCGAATTCCAGTTTGATGGGGGACTTGATGCAGTTGCAGGTGTCGTGGTACGTCTGTTTGACAGCCAGATCCATCAGGTGTTTGTGATAGGCTCCCGCCACATTTCCACAGATGAAGATGATGATGTTAGCCAGGATCTATAAATACACATAAAACAGCTTTAGTGAGCGGTATATAGAGATACTGTATGCTCTGTATGTCGCAAAACCACAAAAACTATATATATAATACATAAATTATTATGTAAAATAAATATATTAAATGTAAATTATGAATAGATGAACAATGTTATACCATAATATATATAATAAATAAAAATAAAGAAATTAATACTTTTATTCAACAAGGATGCATAAAATTTATCAAAAGTGAAAGTAAAGACATTATTTCAAATAAATGATGTTCTTTTGAACTTCCTTTTCATCAAAGTTACAAAAAATCCACCATAATATAATATTAAATATTAAATAAACTCTTCAACGTCAATAACACTGATAATGTTGTAACACTAAAGTCTGGAGTAATTATGCTGAAAATTCAGTTTTGCATTATAGGAATAAATTACATTTTAAAATAATTAATAGTAATAATTTTTCACAATATTACTGTTTTTACTGTAGTTTGTGCATATATATTTCACACACACACACACACACACACACACACACACACACACACACACACACACACACACACACACACACACACACACACACACACACACACTTCTTTTTTTAATTAAGATATATAGATTATGATATATAACATTGTTCATTTTCATTATATATCAATATTATTATTGTAATGTTTATATCAGAAATTGACCACAACAGGTGACCACGATAACGTTTCTCTGCAAAATTGTCACAGAACGTGAACTGCAATCATATTGTGTCAAATATGTTATTTAAATTAAAGTTTAAATAAATGATTTCAATAATACTTCGATATTACAGTGATAAAAAAGGGAGAATGTGATAAATCATCATGAAAATAATGTAACAATGCAATAAAGCCTAAAATACGGTACTAAAATACACTTCATTTTCTTTAAGTAAAATACAATTTTATGTATATTGTAAAATATAAATTTGTGTAAATATATGAAATTTATTTTGATTTCAGGGTGAAATATAGTGAAATTAAACCTTAACTAATAACACATTTTAATTTAGTAATAAAATGTAATGCCTCAGAAACCTTAAGTCCAAGCAAGTGTTTATAAATTATCAGTCTGTTAATGGGCATGTTTAATATTTAGTACTGAATTAATGTGGAGACTCAGTGTGTAATCAATTCAGCATTGGCATACAGTATAACATAAGTAATGAATGCACTAAATTGCCTGGTAGGTAGAGGAAGACATTAGTGCCAGACCACAGACACTTCAGGAAAATATGCACAGCAAGCCAAATGGCTTTTGACTATGTTTCAAATGGCAGAGTTAAGCGCATTAGTGAAAAATGGAATCAGTATAAGGATCCAGAGAGGGATGTGCCTCTACACTGATTCAAAAGATATTGATCTTCAGGAAAAGTGAATTCAGTCTAGCCCATGAAAAGCTTTCAGCAGCATCATGCATTATGTCAGACTGAGCAAATATCAGCGCAGTACTGAATATGGTGCTGTTATCTTTCACAAATGAGCGGGATGTGTTGGATAATTGTGTTTAATTGCAATATCTGAAACTAGACACAATTGTGTAGACACAATAAGGCATGAGAAATGACAAACACTACAATAAAGAAGATTTGGCTCATGAATATTGGTGCATGTCTGGAATGTTCAAGAAGATTATCAAGAATACAGTAATGTAAAGATATAATTTAATTATATTTTTATAATTTAGAGAAATAAAAAAATAAAAAAATAAATAAAAAAGGGCTTCATTTTTTGTATGCAAAATGTATCTTTGACATGATGTAAATATATAATTTATATATAATTTTATAAGTTAAATAAATATATCAATTAATGAATAAATAAACAAATAAATAAATATAAATCAGGTTTTATTTTTTTAAGTAATATTTAATTTTAGCTTAATGTAAATATATAATTTTATTATATTTCAAAATTCAAATAAATGAACAAAAATATAAATAAATAATCAAACAAATTAAGAAATATAAAACAGGCTTCTTTTTAAGTAAAATTTTATCTCGGCTTGATGAAATATATAATTCAATTATATTTTATAATTTAAATAAATAAAAAATAATAATACAATAAGTTGTATTTTCTAAGTATAATGAAATTTATTTTATAATGTCAAAATTTCTGTCAGTAATTTTAAATGAAATATGATCCAGACAGGTTCTTGACAATACACCCACATAGTAAATGTGTTTAAATCAACACTATTATAAATGATTACCTCATAAATATGAATTCGGGGTATGGTAGCTTATGATGTTGTGGAGAAAAAACACACACACACACACAAAATAAATAAATAAATAAAAATTGACCACTGTAATATTTTTAGAACTTTGTATTTTTTTTTTTTTTTACTTTACACATAAACTTAGCATATTATTGTAATGGAAATATTTTTATAAGGCAGACTGAGGGACGATTCAAACTCATTTTCTGTTGTAATCAACAGTATACCAGAAATGCTGTCAATACAATTTGCATCTGAGCTCAGAACATTTCTTTAATTTGCCCCATTTATATGGTCAATCTCATCTGAGCCTCTTTCAGAATCATTAAATTTGCAGCTTCTCCATAGCAACCTCCATACACGCGTCTGAGTTGAGCGGTGGAGTAAACACAGCCAGTAAGAACAGACGGGGTTCTTAAGGTTCACCCCAGACTGTGCAAAGGCCTCTGTCATTTTAATTAGACTACAACCTCCTGCTAATATCACTCAATGGCATTATCAGCAGATTAAACATCATCCACTGCAGGCAATTACACAACACTCTTCATCAATTAGGAACACAGTCAACAAAGTCCTCAACGACCCCTCAGCATCTCAAGGTACATTGTTTGGCTTCCAGAAATTGATCATGACCAATCGAACATTAACTCGACAGACGACAGGAGAAGCACTGTTTGCCTTGAAACACTTTCTGGCTGTGTCTGAAGATAACTTTGTTGGTATCAATGAACGACTTCAACAGAAACAGAAAAAGCTTTTAAACTGGCAATATAATGTAGTTATATTTGATTGGTCGACATTGATTATAACATCATAAATAAAGAGCTGGTTAATGCTTGTGTTTTTCAACTATATGCACTTTTGGACTAAAGATAACTCTTAAAACTCTCTTATTTATTTCTGCACAATAACGTTCAGCAATATACAGGTGCATCTAAAAAAAATTATAATATCGTGAAAATGTTCTCTTTTTTGTAACTTATTTCAAAAAGTGAAACTTTCATATATTCTAGATTCATTACATGTAAAGTAAAACATTTCAAACGTTTTTTGTTTTAATTTTAATAATTAGAGCTTGAAAGTCAAAAATAAGTATCTCAAAATATTAGAATATTTACATTTAAATTTCATTAAATGACCATCCATACAGTATAAACTCCGGGTATCTCTTGTTCTTTGAAACCACAATAATGGAGAAGACTGCTGAGTTGGCAATGATCCAGAAGACGAACATTGACACCCTCCACAAAGAGGGTAAGTCACAGAAGGTCATTACTGAAAGGTGTGGCTGTTTACAGAGTGCTGTATCAAAGCATATTAAATGCAAAGTTGACTGGAAGGAAGAATTTGGGTAGGAAAAGGTGCACAAGCAACAGGGATGACCGCAAGCTTGAGAATACAGTCAAGCAAAGCTGATTCAAACACTTGGGAGAGCTTCACAAGGAGTGGACTGAAGCTGGAGTCAGTGCATCAAGAGTCACCACGCTCAGACGTCTTCAGGAAAAGGGCTACCAAGCCACTTCTGAACCAGAAACAACGTCAGAAGCATCTTTTTACATTTGAAATTTTGCATTTAATTTGGAAATCAAGGTCTGGAGTCTGGAGGAAGTCTGGAGAGGCACAGAATCCAATCTGCTTGAAATCCAGTGTGAAGTTTCTGAAGTCAGTGATGATTTGGGGTGCCGTGACGTCTGCTGGTGTTGGTCCACTGTGTTTTATCAAGTCCAAAGTCAATGCAGCCGTCTACCAGGAGATTTTGGAGCACTTTATGCTTCCATCTGCTGACAAGCTTTATGGAGATGCTGATTTCCTTTTCCAGCAGGACTTTAGCACCTGCCCACACTGCCAAAACCACTTTCAAGTGCTTTGCGGACCATGATATTACTGTGCTTGATTGGCCAGCCAACATGCCTGACCTGAACCCCGTATGGAATCTATGGGATATTTTCAAGAGAAAGATGAGAAACAGTGGATCCAACATTACAGACGAGCTGAAGGCTCAATAGTCTATCTATCTATCTATCTATCTATCTATCTATCTATCTATCTATCTATCTATCTATCTATCTATCTATCTATCTATCTATCTATCTATCTATAACTAAATTTGAATTGGGCTAAATAGCCTGTGACGAAAATGGCATTTTTATAACATTTTATGTATACAACATGTCTGATATCCGCTGACACAATTAAATAATATTTTCACATCTTTTGCATAATTTGACAAAATTACAGCTTGGAAATGGTACAACAACATATTCTGCTCACAAGTGATATTAACCTAATGCAGCACATCGGCTCCCTCTCTCTCTTTAAGAGTATGCTATTTAAAGGCTGGTCCACCTGCCACGAGACACACCTGTATCTCACTGGGAGAGCTTTATAGGACAGGTCCTTCGAGAGCAGCCTTGATAAGTCATTCTTCTGGCTGTAATCACTGAGCGGGAGGAAGAGGCCAGTCATAAAAGTAAACGAGCACAGAGCAGGGTCTGCAGGGAACCATAGCTTAATTACCAAACACTAACATCTGACATCATCTCTACAACTCCGACCCAGACAGATGTGAGCCTGTTTTCAACTTTGTTATTTTTTTAGCTTACGATTAACACGAGACCTTTGTTTGCAGAGTACGTCAGTGATAAACATCCTTAAAGTGACGTCCAAAGCGTTTAAAGCCTCTAACAAACAAGATACGACCCACAGCTCTGGAGAGCACCTAACATAAAGAGGTCGTAACGCCTCTAATGAGAGCGAGGAAAGCTTGATTAACTACCAGTGCTGAATGTGAAGCGTCGTTAAGGTTGCTTTTAATGAAGCTCTCCTACTATTGGAGGACTGACCGCAGTGAAAGCGTTTACCGATCCTAAAGAGGATTATTTTTAAGGTTTTTAAATTGGACTGGACAAAAAGCTTATAATAACAATATTCTACGCCCTTCCGCTACTGGGTTCTTGAACGTAATGCTGCTGCCTCTCGAACACAACCTGACAGCCAGTATTTTTGTGTTGCTGTGGACCATGTGATTGAGTGTTGCCTTGGTTACATGCACTGTGTCTGAAAAACATATCTGCTTGAGATCTGCTTAGGAAAATAATAATAAAAAAAAGGTTCTGGAAAATCGATAGAAAGGTAGGCATGAATTATTATTTAAGAGTTATGTAAGACTCTTTAGTACAGCAAACCAAACAAAAAGCAGTGCATGGAAGTGCACTGTGTGTTCCTGTCAACTTTATGTATTTATATGTAGGTGAGACTGGGGCAAGTTGTCACACCTTTTACTCCAGTGAATATTTTTCAGGAATGTTTCATATTTAAAGGTTAGTTTTTGCATAGGCAAAAACTTGTAGTCAAGACCTTATAGTCTTGACTACAAAAAAAGCTATTCAATATTTTCACTGTTATTGCCCAGGAAAGAAGGGTATAATTAATCAACACACGCTGACCTTTTGTGACAACATGAAAATGAACTCCAACAGCAGGACATGCAGTCATGCTACATGAAGCAAGTTGTCACAATTGGAACCTGCTATTTATTGATTTGAGAAAACACTGCGTTTTTTTATTTATATATATATATATATATATATATATATATATATATATATATATATATATATGAAATGCTAGAGAAATAAAGTTGGTTATTCACTAGTTAAATATAAGTTTTTTATTTTTTAAAGTAACGACCAAGCGGCCAGCGGCAGACAGTGAGCTGAGCATAGCCATGTTTGATCAATTTAGCCTTCTCAAATCATCAGACTTGCCTAAAATAAAATCTATAGATATACTAAAACAGTTAGAGCATATAACAATGTTTAAATGTTAAACCTAGATAAATGTGCGCTATATCCAGTCGTTTGTGCGGAGAGTGGAAGCTAAAGCGCGCTTTGCAGGACAAACTTAAAATACGCCGTAATTTTTGCTCATAAAGGTAAGAGTAATACATAATTTGGAACTGTAAAGGGTCTTTATTTGTGTGCACTCACAATATCAACAAAACATTGTGCTTTTATAAAATAAAGAAAACAAACATGATGCGCTTTCTGCCATCTCGATCTTAAACAGGGGCGCTTCACAAAAATGAACCGAAACTCAGCGAATACATGCCTCACAGACATGATAAATATATCTATAGAAAGCTTTAAATTACTACTTAACGAAATAAATCAAATCGAAAACAAAAACGCTTTCATTATAGGCCGTAATCCGTAAAGATGAACTTGTCTCTAAAGGCAATGAGAAAACTAGTATTTTCTGTGTCAGTGTCGCAAAGATGAAGATGACGATCCTGACTCTTCATCTTTGCGACACTGACACAGAAAACACTAGTTTATTAGTAAGTAATTCAAAAATCTCCTTACTATTTCCCCCTGACACATTCATGGTAATTACTTTTGCTGGGGCTTTGCGGCAAGCTTTAGCCCATAGCATGTATTTGAAAGCAGAACTCTTCAGCTGTGCTGAAGGCACGCATGCTGCTGCTGCTGGACACTAAACACTGTCGAGCCGCTCTTGACAGTTGCGGTAGCACGGTCTCGTGTTGTTTCCACCAGCGTGGCAATTTTTTTTTCATCACTAATTGATGGTTGTATAAAATATAAAAATAAGGAGAAGCCTAAAACATGACTCGTTGGTCCCGGGCTGAAATGCAAGCCTCTAAATAAGAAGTGATGAAAGTGATAAAAAGCAACTGCAAATGTTTTACAAAATTCACACACTAAATGTGCAACATTTTATGTTCTACAACCAAATTCAGTGTAATATCTAATTTATTTCTGCACCTGAGACAGTCTTACACACTTACTTTCTGTCGCATACAAACGCTCTCAAGCCCTGTCCCAAGTGGCACACTTCACATGCACTTGCGCTCTTGCGGACTTACAATGGCCACTGTGTGCGCGTGTCCGTTAAGTCCACAAGACTGTAGTGTCCCATTCATCGTTTTAGCTTTCAGAAGGATGTGCACTTCTGCTAAGCCCGCACTGAGGCGAGCTCCGCGGCAAACTTCTAACCGACAGTCAAAGCGACATTACGTCAAGAAAGTGTGGACTCAGCGGAAGACTGCGAGGGTTTAGGGTGCGATTTGGGACATGGCCTCAAGTGGCCAGTAAGTTTTAGTTTGTGTTTTGTTGGCTCTTCTTTATCCACTGATCTTAGATTTTATACTGACACTTAGTGGCACGGAGGCATTAGGTTTGTTTGCTAAATTCTGCCACTTCATAAGAAAGTTGTTCAAATTTTGTTTAATTCCTTTTCATGTATGTTTTTCCATTTCACTTGACTGCTTGTTCTGACATTTTATTTGTCCACTTAAACTCATTCTGCATAAAACTTGCAACATTTAAAAATAAAAGAACTTAATCCAATATATATCCTCTGCCAATTCTCCTAATGCTACAGTGTTTAAAGAGAAGAAGATCAGGACCAATGACAGAGATGAGATCTGAAACAGCTAGCGTTGTGGAATTACACTGGATGGAGAAATTTTGCCTGTTATTTCTGAAAGGAAATGTGTCATTTAAGTGGGAATGTCATATGATGAACAAAACAGCCAGGCTGACAGTGGAGGATTATGGGAAGTGTGCCCTCCCATGACAGCAAAGCCATATAGGTCATGGCGAAACACCATCACCCCTGACAACCTCTGCAGGAAACAGAGTAGAAACATCCTTCCACATTCACTCCCTCGCTCTGACTCACATTCTCGAACATATTCTCGTGCCTCAGACAACTTTTTACAGGAGAAACTCTTTGGTCTCTTTGTGCCATTCTCGTGCTCAAAGACTGTTGCCGTTTATTCTTAGATACTAGCTGTTCCTTTCTCAGCCCATACAATTTCAGTGAACGAAATCAACTGGAATGACACACACACACACACACACACACACACACACTTACCTGCCAGACGAGGGCCTCCATGTGGTCGGTAGTGTTCGAGAGCCAGATGCTGAGCACTAGTGTGTGGGAGGATGAAGTGAGGACACTAGCGATGACGGCATCCCTCATGGAGAACGGCAGCATGGTGTATACCACAAACACAATAAACAGGAAAAATGACACCTGCAAACAGAGTTAACGGTGCATTAGGGTGCCATTTAACATCTACAGCTCACAAACATAGGACAGAGATCAGATCCGGATAAACGCTGAAATACACTACATGACTTTCGCCCAGATTTTTGCCCTGATTTACAGGTAAGACAAGTTGACGCTTGTTGCTGAAAGTAAAAGTCAGTCTGCAGGTTTAAGTCGACAGATTTCACAGAAAATCACATAGTGTTTGATGGTCACAGACTCTATTTTTAGCATCAGGCTATGATTCCATCCAGTTGGAGGATATCAAACGTGTCTGATATTTTGAGCCGATTTTTACAATGCATATCGCTTACATTTGTGATGTGTCTCATAGCATTAAGGTACATGTTTCTGGGTGAGTTTGTTGTGTTTTATGAAGACTTGAAACCTGGTAAAGTGTGCTCCTCAGTCGTTAAGTGTATGATGCCCGGTCGTAACTATTTACAAAATCAGCAAATGCATGAAGCAGGGGCGTCGCCATCATTTCAGAAGTGAGGGGGACATAAATGTCAAACGTAATTATTATTATTATTTTGGTAACACTTTAGAATAGGAAACACTTATTCACTATTAACTACGTCTTTTCCCTCAATAAATTCTAATTTGCAGCTTATTAATAGTTAGTAAGGTAGTTGTTATGTTTAGGTATTGAGTAGGATTACGGATGTAGAAAAAGGTCATGTAGAATAAGGCATTAATATGTGTTTAATTACTACTAATAAATGGCTAATATTCTAATAATATGCATGCTAATAAGCAACTAGTTAAGAGATCCTAAAAAACTGTTACCATTATTTTGTGTGTGTGTGTGACTGTGTCTAATTGACAGGTTTTATTTTTTCTTATCTCTTTTAATTGGCTAATAAATTAAATACAATGATAAACTATTATCAATAATTTGTATTATGTTATATTTTTTCTATATTTTCTTAATGACAATGAAATTACTTGTTTATATACTACACATTTTTTTCATTTCCATTTTTATCACAGAATAAGACAGAAAATATATTTAAAAGTTTCTGTAAGTAAAGAGAGTGCGGCAAACTGCGCTGGAAACATCCCGGGCTGACGCTCACAGGTCCGGGGTAAGTATACAGTGCGCTGCTAACACTCCCACCACCTCTACTCCGTGTGTTTCTCTGCACAGGCCCCGTGCACTCAGGACGCGATCTTCTCAGATGTCCTTCACTCCGGCGCCGGGACACCGGACCCTGGGTGCGGCAGCAGCGGAAGACGCGAGCGAGGCCTCGGGCTACATCATCTCCCCCTCCGCCGCTTCCGGTCTTCGAGATCTCCACCCGAAACCGCTTCGCCCCCCTCCACGAGACGGAACGTGACGCTGTGATCGTCGGAGACTCCATCGTCCGGCACGTCCGTGCTACGTTAGCTGAAGGTAAAGTGCACACACACTGTTTCCCTGGTGCTCGTATTCTCGATGTTTCTGCGCAGATACCCACGATCCTGAAGGATGTCGGAGCGGTCGTGCTGCACGCGGGCGTGAACGACACCAAGCTGCGGCAGACGGAGACACTGAAGAGGGACTTCAGGAGCCTGATCGAGACGATACACAGCACATCGCCCGCGACGACGATCATCGTGTCAGGACTGCTTCCCACGTACCGACGAGAACACGAAAGGTTCAGTAGACTGTTTGCTTTAAACGAATGGTTATTGTCATGGTGTAAAGAACAGAAACTGCACTTTGTTAATAATTGGGATCTTTTCTGGGAGCGTCCTAGGCTTTTCCGTGCTGATGGCCTGCACCCCAGCAGAGTCGGAGCGGAACTCCTGTCGGACAACATCTCCAGGACGCTACGCTCCATCTGACTAGTAAGCCAATTCCCAAATAACTGCTATGATGACTTTTGTTCTACCCACTTAAATGATAGAAGTAATTGCGTTGTCCAATCTATACATACTGTGTCTGTTCCCCGAATAGTGAGGTCAAAACATAAATTTAACACAGGATCTAGAAAAAATCTGATCGTGATTAAACCAGAAAAATGCAAAATAAATGAACAAAAACTATTTTTAAAGCTTGGGCTCCTAAACATTAGATCACTCACACCTAAAGCAGTAATTGTAAATGAAATGATCACAGATAATAGTTTTGATGTACTCTGTTTAACTGAAACCTGGCTTAAACCAAATGATTATATTGGTCTAAATGAGTCTACTCCACCAAGCTACTGTTATAAGCATGAGCCCCGTCAGACTGGTCGTGGCGGCGGTGTCGCAACAATATATAGTGATATTCTCAATGTTACTCAGAAAACAGGATACAGGTTTAACTCATTCGAAATACTTATGCTTAATGTTACACTGTCAGATATGCAAAAGAAATCTGTCCTATCTCTTGCTCTGGCTACTGTGTATAGACCGCCAGGGCCATTTCCTAAAAGAATTTGCAGATTTCCTCTCAGACCTATTGGTTAATGCTGATAAAGCGCTAATTGTCGGAGATTTTAACATTCATGTTGATAATCCAAATGATGCATTAGGACTTGCGTTTACTGACCTAATAAACTCTTTTGGAGTCAAGCAAAACGTCACCGGGCCCACTCATCGTTATAATCACACGCTAGATTTAATTATATCGCATGGAATTGATCTTTCTGATATAGATATCGTACCTCAAAGTGATGATGTTACTGACCATTTCCTTGTATCGTGCATGCTGCATATTACTGATATTAACTGTAGGGCCCCACGTTATCGTCCGGGCAGAACTATTGTTCCAGCCACTAAAGACAGATTCACAAATAACCTGCCTGATTTATCTCAGCTGCTCTGTGTACCCATAAATACAAATGAACTTGACAAAATGACTAGCAACATGGGCACTATCCTCTCTAATACGTTAGAAACTGTTGCTCCCATCAAATTAAAAAAGGTTAGAGGAAAACGTGCTGCGCCATGGTACAACAGTTATACCCATTCTCTCAAGAAAGAAACTCGTAATCTTGAGCACAAATGGAGGAAAACTAACTTGGAAGTTTTTAGAATTGCGTGGAAAAACAGCATGTCCAGCTATAGACAGGCTCTAAAAGCTGCCAGGACCGAGCATATCCGCAAACTCATAGATAATAACCAAAATAATCCAAGGTTTTTATTTAGCACAGTGGCTAGACTAACAAATAACCAGACGTCACCCGATCTAAATATTCCCTCACAGTTTAATAGTAATGACTTTATGAATTTCTTCACTGATAAAATAGATAACATCAGAAATACAATAACTAATGTAGATTCTACGGCGTCTAGTACTTCAGCCTCATTCACCGCACCCAAAGAAAAACTGCAGTGCTTTTCAACTATAGGACAGGAAGAGCTAAATAAACTTATCACCGCATCTAAACCAACAACATGTCTATTAGATCCTGTACCCACTAAATTACTGAAAGAGTTACCTGTAGCAGAAGCACCGCTTCTCAATATTATTAACTCATCGTTATCTTTAGGCCACGTCCCTAAACCATTCAAGCTGGCAGTTATTAAGCCTCTTATTAAGAAGCCACAACTAGATCCTAGTGAACTGGCAAATTACAGACCCATCTCAAATCTTCCGTTTATGTCTAAAATTTTAGAAAAAGTTGTGTCTGCTCAATTGTGCTCATTCTTGCAAAAAAATGATCTCTGTGAAGAATTTCAGTCAGGTTTCAGGCCCCGCCATAGCACAGAAACTGCACTTGTTAAGATTACAAATGACTTGCTTCTTGCATCAGACAAAGGCTGCATCTCATTGCTAGTTTTACTTGATCTTAGTGCTGCGTTCGACACTATAGATCATGACATACTCGTAGATCGATTACAAAACTATACAGGTATTCAAGGGCAGGCTTTAAGATGGTTTAGATCCTACCTGTCCGATCGCTACCACTTTGTTTATTTAAACGGGGAGTCATCTCAATTATCACCAGTAAAGTATGGAGTACCACAAGGATCTGTCCTAGGTCCTCTGCTGTTTTCAATATACATGCTGCCCCTTGGTAATATTATTAGAAAATACGGGATTAGTTTCCATTGCTATGCTGATGATACTCAACTATATATCTCAACAAGACCAGATGAAACTTCTAAATTATCTAAGTTAACTGATTGTGTTAAAAATGTAAAAGATTGGATGACCAATAATTTTCTCCTATTAAATTCAGATAAGACAGAGATATTACTTATTGGACCAAATAACAGTACACAGAATCTCCAAATCTACAATTTGCAACTAGACGGATGTCCTGTTACTTCCTCTACAGTCAAAAATCTGGGTGTTATATTAGACAGCAACTTGTCTTTTGAAAAACATATTTCCAATGTTACAAAAACAACATTCTTCCATCTTAGAAACATTGCCAAGCTAAGGAACATGTTACCTGTTTCTGATGCAGAAAAGCTAGTTCATGCATTCATGACCTCTAGACTGGACTATTGTAATGCACTGCTAGGTGGTTGTCCTGCATCTTCAATAAACAAGCTACAGGTAGTCCAAAATGCAGCGGCTAGAGTCCTTACCAGGTCAAGAAAATATGATCATATTACCCCAATTTTACAGTCTCTGCACTGGCTACCTATTAAGTACCGTATCAGTTACAAAATAGTATTACTTACCTATAAGGCCCTAAATGGTTTAGCTCCTGCATACCTAACAAGTCTTCTATCTCGCTACAATCCATCACGCTCCCTAAGGTCGCAAAACTCTGGACTCTTGGTAGTACCTAGAATAGCAAAGTCCACTAAAGGAGGTAGAGCTTTTTCATATTTGGCTCCCAAACTCTGGAATAGCCTTCCTGATAACGTTCGGGGTTCAGACACACTCTCTCTGTTTAAATCTAGATTAAAGACACATCTCTTTAGCCAAGCATTCACATAATGCATTCATATAATGCATCTCATAATCTTGTACTGCAGTTATATCTGATCAAACGCACATTATTATTTTTTAGCTTGGGTTGAACAAATAATTTTGTTCAACCCTCTTTCTGTTTCTCTGTTTCTGCCACGGGATTAACATCCCGTGGTAACTAGGAATTACACAAGCTTCAGTCTGGATCCAGCCCTTAAATGATCTGAGATGACCAAACACCTGAGAAGAGATGATGCCGACCCCTCGGAGGACCTCAGAGGATGCCAACCTCTGATCCCCCAACAACATGCAGAATTAACAAATTTTGCCATAAGTTAATATATTAAGTTTCTACAATGTATATATATATTGTAGAAACTTAATTTCCTGTAAAGCGCTTTGCAACGATTGTATCGTAAAAAGCGCTATAGAAATAAACTTGAATTGAATTGAATTGAACTGTAGGCTACTGTAATAAATGCTATGTCAGTTAACACTGAATTTTTCAGATTCTTTATTTATTACCTGAAAACTGTAGGATCAGAACGAGTCAGACAAATTAAGATTCGATCAGAACATCGAAACATGAGGAGCCAAAATTCCACAGAGGCCCAAGAAAACAGGACAACGTCATAAATCAGATCCATAGCACCAGCCCGTCTGAAGAAAGTCTAACCAACAAGCCTCTTTCACAGAACAACTTACAACATTGACACAAAGAACACTTATTGATAATTCCAACTCAGGAGGGAGATTGTCAAATTTGGAGCAAGTAACCAAGATTGAAAGTCAAAGACACAGCACATCATGACCGTCACATGAGGGAAATCATTAGTAGATACTTCGTTGGCTGGGTTCCCCCACCCAAGACAAAGAACCAGACTGAAATTCCTTCCAAAACCCTTTTGACCTTTTTGTTCTACACAGAACTACACAGAGACTGTCTTTTCCATATGCACCTAAAATCATCTTAAAAGACTTATGAGCAACTAATGATTTCTATGCATAACTCCATATTATGTATGTAACCCACACATTTGACTATCATGTCCTAATCACTCATTGTGTATGTCTTTTTAATAACTATTGAATAGCTTAAGGGTTCATATTCATGTTTGGTATGTATGAGTTTGGAAATTCATGCTTGAAACGCTTCTTCCAATCAATATTTTGTCAAATGTATCATATTCTGGTTAAAGAAATCATGTCCAAACTTATACTCTGCAAAGAGCGTGTAAAGTTCGGACATGTGACTGACCAGATAACATGCTGATTTATGATGGGGAGGAGAAACAGAGCAACACCCCGAGCTAAGACAATATCTAATTGGTCAACACACCATTTTGGGATGTGTCCAAAAGCCGAGTTTAAAAACTCAGGACACCATCAACCACTCTCTCTTCTCTTTTTGCTTCTGCCACCGCGTTTTGACGCTACTTTTTAGTGCTCTGGCCTACATGCCAGCTGCTACTTAACACCACGATGAGAAGAAAAACCACCTAGTCTCGTTACATCCTTTCTTTCTTTTACTTTAGTTTATTTTCTTTCCCATTGTGAATTTCGTGTTCTGAGTTAAGTTTGCCAACGCCGTGTCTCCGAGTCCGACCTCGAGCGCCCGTCTAAAACTTCAACCAGCCCACAACTCCGCAACTTCAGCCAAGAGCCAACGCCCAAGACTTCACTACAAACAACATTTACATTTACATTTTACATTTATGCATTTAGCAGACGCTTTTATCCAAAGCGACTTACAGTGCATTCAGGCTATACATTTTTTTTATCAGTATGTGTGTTCCCTGGGAATTGAACCCACGACAAACAACCACTGAACTTTCAGCCAATCAGCAACCTTGGGAAACCCCCTTTCTGCAAAGACGACAACAAAAGGGAATACCTTAACACAAAGGCAGTGCAATGCAATGCAAGTAACCTCCAGATTCTAACTGAGCTGGTGCATTTAATATAAATTTTAGCCTCATTGAGAAACGCAATGCGAGGGTTAAATAAGTGATTGATGGTTGTTCAGGTCTCTATGCAATAGCACATATTGCTGTAAACTTGGGATTTCACATTTTCATTCTCTTAAACTCATCCTTTCCTAACTTCATCTCTTTCTGCAACTTGTATGAATGTGTGAATGCAGGTGTTCATGTGTTAGACTGGTTTACATGTCTTAGATTTATCCAATAAAGTCTTATTTATATTGAAAAGAGAAGTATCTTATGTTTCGTGCTTATAAGTTAATGTCTTAAACAGCCGATCTTGTTACTGTGCTATTTAATAGTGTTTTCACTATATTTTGGATTTTAATATCCAGTGCAGAGTTGATGTAATACGGCTCATTCAGTGAATCGCTGCCGACTCAGTGATCAGCCGTGAAACAGTGAGTCTGTTCAAATTCCCTATAAAAAAATCATAAATGATTCCATTTGAGCTAAATTGACCTATTTCCCTTATAAAACATACTTAAACCATATATTGACGCAATCATGCATATGTTGTCATCATGTTTATTATTCAGTTTAGCTGTAGCGATTGCTGGATGCCTTTGTCCATATAAAGGATTTCCTGGCATGTTATTACTTCTATGAGTCCGTTTTGGACTTTCTGCTCGAGAGCGCCCTACAGCTTTGAGTATGAATGAAACACACTGCATGAGAGTGTTAAGCGCTCCGTAAAATTCACATCGCCTCTTTTGGATACATATAAAACATCAGGGCATGCATAGACTATCTTTCATATTTAAATTTAGATGTAGATTTATTCACACTGGTCCCGAAAACCTCTACATGAACACACTTGCCAGAAAAAGTGCGGGGAATGAATTTACGTTTTATTAAAAGTGGGGGGGCATGTCCCCCATGCAGTCTACGCCCATGGATGATGCCTAGTGTTTTAAATCCATTCAGATTTTCATATGTAAGCATATGCATATATAAAACAATGCAATTAGACATTAAGCTGCATATAAATCAAACTCTCCATCTATGCTTTGATTTTCATTCTGAATCCCATCTGGATGTAGTCTTTGACGAAAAGCACAATTTCTTAGCTTTTTGTTCAAAATTATGCTTTTTTTAAATGTAACACACTCAAGTGTTGATAAAAAAGAATGCATTTTCTTTCTTTCTTTTTGACATATTGCATGTTCAGATATTCATACAACAAAATGTTCTGGGGGCCATTAAATTTTTGTGAAAATTAACAAAAATGCAGGTAAAAAGTTAAGTGGTGAAAAGTAGTTGCAAATGTTTTAGAAGATAAACACACTCATCTCTGTGCCAATAAAATGCGCAACAACTTTTACTGCACGTCTTACATGATTTGGAAGGAAATGAAACACTAAAATGACATTGTTATGTTTAATTCCAGCAGGACAATTGTAGATTTAGGGATTGTTTGGGGGCTATTTGTGTCTTTGAAATTAGCTATGAAATTAGTCATCACATGTGACATTTTCATAATGATTCAAGACAAGCGCTTCAAAAAGTAAGCTGATACCATGGTGAAACATGGATCGTGAGTGTTTGTTTGCTTGCTTTCGCCTACAATGCTGAGAGAGTGACAGGTTCTCAATCAATACTGACAATTTGATATGTTTGTGCACAAAGGCCTTTATTACAGGAGAGTTTCACAATTCATGCTGAGGGAGACTGGAGCTCATTCTGACACTGATGGTCTCACAATTGCCAACCATCACTAAACAATCAACCACATATATTTATGAATCAACATCAATAATGGACTAAAATGCAAAATCCTCTGTGCATATTTGTGTAATGTATTTTGGGCTTACACATTATGTGTGTAATATATTTGCGCTCCGGCTCGGCTGTCCAATATAGTATACATTTTTTTTGAAAGATTTTTATATAATAACTTTTTCAGCCTGCAACCTGTCGTAACAGCCTGTTTACAAAACCAATCTTGCTGCACAAAATGTGCTGCTCAAACTGTTCATACTGAAATGATCAGAGACATTGTTAAAAATAAACTTCAGCCACTTTTTTCCTAACACTGGGATCCTTCAGAATGATATAAAGAGAGGCAGGAGATACACGCAGCCAGAAGCAGTACAAGGTTTGGCAACCTTCCCCACATTTACGGTTATCATTGGTTTATGTGGTGTTTAGGAAAAATATTATCTATCCTGCTTTCATCTTGTTATCTCAGGTTTTTGATCATCCAGTAGGCCTCATTGACGTAATAAACGTGGGCACTCCTGAGCTGATGCATTCATCATCAGAAAGTTACGTAAATTCAGTTTAGTAAATGCACTTTTTTGACTGGAAAGATAGAGAGGTTCTGGAAGTTTCAGTGCACATCAAGCACTTTTATCTCAAAAGATCAAGGCATTTGTTTGAAATTTGACTTGCAACTTTTACAAGAGGTGTAGCATACTCTGCTAAATTGAATGAAGGTGAAAGGAAAGTGAATATAAAACAAACAAACAAACAAAAAAACAGGACATATGCTACACTTTTATTTTTTTGTATATTATTTGAGTCACTGTTAACTAATGTAAACTAACTATTAACTTTTGCCTCAATAAACTCTTAATTTGCTGCTTATTAATAGTTAGTAAGGTCATTTTTAAGTTTAGGTATGTGATAGATTAAGGGATCTAAAATATGTTCATGCAGAATAAGGTATTAACATGTGCTTTATAAGTACTAATAAACAGCCAATATGCTAGTAATATGCATGCTAATAAGCAACTAGTTAATAGTGAGAATTGGTCCTTAAAATAAAGTGTTACCATTATATTATAGTTACTTAGTTGTAGCTAATACACTTTTAAGACTTCTGAAATAAAGTTTTCACTGGCTAACCTGTGTGCTAACATAATTCATGCTGACAGTTATCACGATAGCGAAGTTGCTAAATAACAAATGGGTATTAATATGCAGGAACGTTTCTAAGGTGGGAAGCAATAAATTGTACAAGAGGGACAGAAAACTTGGTGATGCCACTGCCCACATTTACATATTAAAGGGATAGTTCAACCCTTCTTTCTTCAGTTTCCTTCTTCTGTTGAACACAAAAGAAGAATTTTGAAGAATGTGGTAGTTGATGTAGCTATTGACTTTCATATAAAAAAAAATGTCATACTATGGTAGTCAGTGGCTACCGTCAACTGTTTTGATACCAACATTTTTTCAAAATTTCTTCTTTTGTGTTCAACAGCTGAAAGAAACTCATACAGGTTTGGAACAACAAGAGGATGAGTAAATGATGACAAAAGTAAAATTTTTGGGTGAACTATCCCTTTAATATGTAAATGAGGGCAGTGTTATGTTGATGAGCTCATGGTTGTGACATCATGATGATATGCTTTTGCACACTGCCAACACTTATGTATTTCAAAAGAACAAGAAAAATTATGTTTTGCACAATATGTCCCCTTTTAATGATCTGTAGTCTTTTAGTTAGTGCCAAACTGCAGTTTTCATCAGGTTTTTAATGCTTCAATGATGTAATATGCTCATAAATATTCCATAACTTATGTTTTTTTTGTTGTTGTTGTTTTTTACACTGAGTGCTGTTTTTTTGTGTGAGCGAGGGCTCAATATAGCACTGGAGGAATGGCAGATAGGGCACTGGACGGCAGCAAAGTCTAATGGATTTCTGGCTTGGTCACCCTCACACACACACACACACACACACACCGCCAAAAAACAAACAGATTGCAGGGCAGTGATTTTTCCAGACAGAACATGTCTTGAGCCTTATCGATTGCCATTTCCACTCAGTCTGGCGCAGAGGAGGATCAGAGAAACCGTCAGGAATGGTTACATTTGGCTTGTGAAGGAGAGAGAATCCCATAGCAGACAGAACGCTCAGCTGGGCTCTGGGCCGAGGGGCATCTCGCACTTTCACCTCGGATTAGACAGATAGTTTGTGTTTTCGCAAAAGTTTTGAAGTGTCAGAGCTCAGTCTCAAGAACTGGCAAGGTTAAATACTTAATCTCTCCAATGAACTGATTACTTGCCAGTTCCATGCCTGCTTAAAGTTCTGGTCTATCGGCTAGCAGGATTGAGACTGGCAGTTCAATTCAGTGCTCTTTTTCTACATCAGACCAGGTTACACAGCACTGAATCCTAAATGTTTTCTCTTGGTCTGACCTCTGGCTCCCAGTACATGTATGGGAACTAGAGTCATAAAGAAATCAAGCATGATACAGCATTAAACTGATACATCAAGTGAACATATAAACAGTTAAAAGGTAAATGCTATAAACAACAAATATTCAAATGAATATGGATATATTTCTTATTCAGCGTTATAGCACTTTGTAACAAAGTTTTAAAAATCCTAAAACCTATTTCCAAATTTAGATTGGATTCTGAAAGCCCGATTTTCAGTGTGGACTTTTGGATGTCACTGTATCTTTCCATATGGCTCTTTTTTTTTCGAGCCAGTCTTTGTGATCATGACTTGTTGGGCTGCGAACAAATAGAGTCACAGCCAGTTTGAGCTCTGTGAAACTCTCAGATCTTATTTGGAGCGGTTTGCCGGTATTAATCAGGTTTGAATTATCACAGGCATGCAGTAGCTGGCAATGAGATTTGCATTGATGTTTTGACTGTACGTCACAGATTTCTCATTTGCACTAGATGGAAAAAATGCTCAGCTGCCCAACGCTAAGCCAGGAATCCAAATATCATTAATCCAATCTGATGATATCTTAAAATATTAACAAGTCTAATTATAATTTAGCTCATTATTAATGTGTCCCTGTAGAGAATGTGATTATTTGAGTTGATAAAAGATTTAATAATCACCTGGTGTGTCCAAATCTTTAAATACATTTTCAGCTGAACTATTCTTGGATTGAGGTTAATATAGTTAACTAAAGACCATGAAAACATTTGTTATTTGGAATAAAATATTTATTTTTATTTAGTTTAACTTGATGTACTAAAATAACAAACTAAAACAAAATTTAATAAAAACCTATATAGACATATTGTTTTTTTTTTAAAGAACTAATAAAAAGGACAAAACACAACTAAATAACAAAATTTTACAAATTAAAATGCATACAGATACACTATGGGTTATTTCTCATTAATCTGAATGATGAGAAATTCAGATGTATATATGCATATATATGTGATTCCTGCATATTTTATGAGTACAGTTTGTAAAACATAATTTGTTTATACTCACATTCCCTTCAATTGCCTTTTTAACATATCATTTCAAGTTTTATCATGCTGTTATAGCTATATTTATCTAGAATATTGTGTTCAGATATTATTGCTATAAAACCATCACATAAAATTAGATTGTAACATATGTAAAGCATATTCTTCAAGGGTTGCTAAGGCAATAGATGGTAGTAAATACATAAGACACACTTAACAGGTTTGCTTTTTCACAGTGAATAAGATTATGTGGTCTATTGTAATAATAGTGGATTCTAATGTCTGGTTAACCAGTCTGCACTGCTTTTGTATTAGGAAAGCAAATGGAAATAGAATAATCTGATAATCTGAAAGCCTTCCATTAAAGAATAATGATGGAACATATTATAAGTAGTGTTGTTATCACACGCAGTCCAATCACATTTATGGATCTCAGGAAAAACTGAAATAAACAGGGTGAACTGAGGATAATTAGCACACAGCATTTAAATTATTAAACAACTGGTATGACAGAGAACAGTAAATGTACATAATTACATAAAACGGCAAATTTGAGGTATCGGTGGCAGTAGTGACATTCTGAGACATACTACTGATATTACAAAATTATTCACATTATTTCATTCATTTAACTGATATATTTAAGCTGTTTAGCTTAAAATGCAATAAATAAATATATAAAAATAAAATAAAAATAAAATAAAATAAAAATGAAATGCTTTTATTAATATTATTTGAAGTGTTTTGATTTAGGCCAAACTGTCATTCATCACCATTGTGTTTTACTTATAATAACTAATTATGAATTTTACCTAAATATAGCATTTTATACACTCTAAGAAAAAGTGCAAAGCTGTCAGTGGTATGGTATCCTAAGCTGCAAAAGCTAAAAGGTTCAACTTAAAAAAAAAACTTATTCAACCTTAAATGGTATATATTAGTACCTTAAAGGTACCAATATTAGTAAAGGTGAAAATTTATTGGTGTCATTTACAGTGTTACAACCAAAATTTACTAAACAAATTACTATCAGAATTAACCTTAACGCATTAACTGCATTAATTCCTTACTGACAGCAATGTGGCAGCTGGTGCTTTTCAAATGTGGGGATGCACAGATGCCACCTATCAATAACAAAATGTGTATTCACATATATTTTTTTATCCCAGTGACTATCTGCTAAAAGCAGCTTCCCACTTCTCACTACGTGTTTCCCGCACCCTCTTAGAGCAATCACCATTGATTTACAGATTTCACTCTGCCAACTTATCTGAAACAACACAAGAAGGCATTTTCCTTTGCCCTCCTCCTTAAAAAGTATAAAAAAGTGACTCAAAATCAATTTTTCACCTGCCTGCCTCCTTCACTCTCTCATCACTTCATTAGTTCCCCATCATTCTTTTACATCCTTCATAAGGCATTCAATCAGCACGTCTGGCAACACCAAATTGTAGGAAACAAGGGTGCGCAAGACTGTGTGTGTTTTCGGAGGTCTTTTCTTCTCCTTTGCCCTCAGGCTGATTGGCGTAAGGCGAGTACGGCTGCCTTTTGTTCCACTGCTGACTCTGAGCTCAATTATGTTCTCTCTCCTGTACAACATACAAAGGCTGCTGGCTTTTCACGGGCGTCTCTAATGGAGAACTACTGCTGTGGGTTAATGATGCCTGCATTACAGACATCTGTGAGGAATAGTGAGGGCTTTTCATCTGCAGTAGTATCTCGACCCATGCTGGCGACTCTATAGTTCAGGACTCTACAGTTTTTCCTTGTAAGCGTTGCAAAGCGACTCCAAGTATATAGCTTATTAGAGCTCAAGCAATGTGGCTGTCAAATAGCATAACACACAGAGAAAACTGTACTAAGAGCACAGTGAGTAGCTTAAAAGTCTAGAGTAAAAACAGGAAATTAAATAGGGCATTGCCTAATAGAGCTCTTTAAGTCTTCAACTACTGTAGACCCAGCTACTGTGCCATACACTTCTGCTAATAAGCCCACATATGCTACTTCAAGACACATCCAGATACTCTTTGCTAATTAGTACTTTGCTGCAGTTCTCTGAGTGCTGATTAGGTGGTAGCTTATTCAGATTGCCTGAACCCGACTAGTTCTTCCCGTCTGCGAAGACTTATTAGCAGGCTCTCTGAATTTCCTGCATCAGATGTCTGGTTCCCTCTAGAGCTAAACCTTCAGTCACAGCATGTGAGCTCAGACTGCACCAAGCTTAGGGAGTACTTTATAGTACTTTATATAGACAGCACTGATATAAAGACCGGCGTAGCTGCTAACCACCATATGTGGTGTTTTGGATGCTGGTGTGCTGATGTCTCAACTGTAGCTTCTTAACATAGGTAATAATCTACACCAGCACCAAAACACCACTAGCCAGCTTGGAGCAGATAAAGGTTCAAGGTTAAACTGGTTAGTATGGCCCAGATTTTCTTTACATAAATTGAATTGTGGCTCACCTAAATATGGACCAACACATAACAGAGTTAAAGGTAATTTACTCCCCCTTAGCCCTGTGCCTCTAAAACAGGCCATCAAAAAAAACAAAATACAATGAAACAAAGCAAAGTGAATCAAAACAGAAAAAGAAACAAAGCAAAGCAAAATATAGCAAAGCAAAACAAAAACAAAAAAGCAATGAAACGATGCAAAGCAAAACAGAGCAAAAAAAAAGCAATGAAACACAATGTAATGCAAAGCAAACAGCAAAAAAACTAAACAAAAGCAATGAAACAGCTCAAAGCAAAACAGAGTGAAAAACAAAACCCAAAAGCAATGAAACACAATGCAATGCAAAACAGCAAAAAAAAATAAACAAAACAAAAGCAATAAACAAAATAAATGAACAAAACAAGCAAAAGAAAGAAAAATAAAATCCCAAAAAACAAAAAAAGCAATGAAACACAACACAAAGCAAAACAGAGCTAAAATAAAAGCAAAGCAAAAAATAAACAAAAGCAAAACTCAAAAACAACGCAAAGCAAAGAAACAGAGCAAAAAAAACAACAAAATAAAAGCAAAGCAAAACAGAACAGAACAGAAAAACAAACAAAATCAAAAATAAAAAGCAAAGCAAACAAAAACAAGACAAAAAAACAAAAGCAAAGCAAATCAGGACAAAAATAAACAAAGGGAAAGAAAAGAAAAAAGAATTGAAAAAAAAAGTATATTGAGGGAGCACAAGGGGAAAGGGAAGTGGTGTGTGGCCAAGTATGGTGACCCATACTCGGAATTTGTCTTTGTCCTCTGCATTTAAACCATCCAAGTGCACACTCACAGCAGTGAACACACTCCCGGAGCAGTGGGCAGCCATATTGCGGCGCCCGGGGAGCAGTTGGGGTTCGGTGCCTTGCTCAAGGGTCTCACCTCAGTCGTGGTATTGAAGGTGGAGAGAGCACTTGTTATTCACTCCCCCCACCGACAATCCCTGCCGGACCTGGGAATCGAACCTGCAACCTTTGGGTTACAAGTCCAACTCTCTAACCATTAGGCCACAGCTGCCACATTAAATCAAATAATGCAATCAAATAATGCAACTACAACTTTGGCCCACTCATTAATATGGAATTAATAACCTCACTTCTGATGGATAAACCTCTCCAGAATAGTGGGCATATTTATGGCTAATTGTTTAAAATAGATGTCATGTAGGAGCCACCTAGCTTTTACTGAAGCAGTTTCTAGTGAAATGTTGCCGCCCTTTGATCCAGAGCCAATTTGTGTCGTATATGCATTTCTCATCATTTCCAGATCACTGAGCCCGTCCGAGTTATTAAGTTATTAAGTCATGTCGAGCAAACAGCCTGAATGACTCACGGGCGAGCTACATTTACTCGTGCACGGAATAGCCGATCTCTCTCCTCCTAAGCCAGCGTAATATCATAACTCAAGAGCTGCTGTTTATAAAAGACCACCAAAGCGCGCGGGTTTTGTTTGCCATCTGAGTGTGGCTGGGCTGATTGCACCTCCTCCTCGCAGAGCGGGAAGAAGAAAAAACAAAGTGTGTGAACAAGCCAAGCAAGTCGGTTTAATACCTGATTCGTTTTATGGACGCAGAGGCAGACAGAAATAGCGGCCAATTGTCATAATTACTCTAAGACATGCATTTTATGTTGAGACCAGGGGCGGACTGGCCCCGGGACAACCGGGAGAATTCCGTGCCGGTGGCCTGGCCGCCAATTTGGCCCGCCTGCCCTTTTTTTTTTTTTTTTTTTTTTTTTTTATTTATATATTATTATTTTATATTGTTGTTGTTGCTTTCGTTGCCTAACGAATGTACTAAAGTGATTATTTCCGAATTCGCCATTCAATAATAAAACTCTACTAAATCATGCCTTGACTGGCAACGCGATTCACCTCGCGCCCGCTCCGCGCATCCGCGCGGTCCGCCAAAAAGACGCGAGACTCTAGAATGGAGCAGAAGCTCCAGGTGGAGCAGAGAGGCAAAACTGTCCTGTTCAGGGCTTCAAGTGCAGGTCAGTTACATCTGTAAATAGACTACTGTAGTTTTATCTTTGTTTACTTAGTTAAACATTAAACTGCTAGCAAATGTTAGCAGTAGCTGTCAATTACTGCAAACTTAACAAAAGGACATAATAACTATTGTAAAGAGACGGAATTTAGCAGATAAATATTCACATAGTTTTATAACGGGTTTTGGAGGAGTTATGGCAGACAACAACACAACCCGAAATTTAACCATGGTTTTACTAAAAATAAAACCAAAAAAACATGGTTACTAACTTACTATATATAGTTAAACCATGGTAACCACAAATTAATAACGGTTTTGCTACACGATATAGTTTCACCATGGTATTTGTAGTAAAACTCTGGTTATACAAATAGTAATCAATCCACCAAAAACAAGGTTACTTTTACCATAGGTCTAATAATACCATGGTTAATTTTCCTTAGGACCAAACATGACCCATGATACTGCAAAAACATATTCAATTTTAAGCTTTTACTATAAAGATATATTCAAGATGTAGCTATTATTGTGCTAATTTTGACAAGGTAAAACAATAATGTAATACTTAATTTTATCTAAAATAAATGTATACTATGTGCAAACAAATTACAATGAGGTGGCTGTTTTGCAACAAGGTGCTGGAAAAGTGACAGGTGCAAGAAAATTAGTGAAAAAAGTAAACATACACATGAGAGACATAGAGATGTCAGGGAAAATGAAGAGACTAAAAAAGGAAAATGGAAGTTGAACAGATCACCTTTAATTATTTTGCTAGGAATTGAAACTTTTTTATGCAATGATGATGATGGCCATACAAAAAATATTGTTGTCTGGTTTCAAAATTTGTTGTGGATGTATGGGAGGGCCTGGATGAGAGTGAGATTTCCCGGCCTGAAATTTTGTCCCAGTCCGCCCCTGGTTGAGACTGTGTCACAGTCATTAGCCAGAATCATGTGTTAAGCAGAGTTCAATGAACTAATGAATAATTCAGTGTGCAGAACAACTCGCACACTAAAATTCATGAATTACTGTGCAAATGACTGGAGGAAAATGACACCGCGTTAGTGAATATCTCCATGATTGTGCAGCGCTTTCATTGCGTTCTCTAGCGCCTTCCATCTGAGTAATTTACTTGCACATCTACATATATAAATCGCACTGACGCAAGTCATGTTTTATGCATGCCGAATACTTAATTCTGAGCACTTCAGTGTGATTAAAAGGTACAATAAAAGTGGTAGCCGTAGAGGTCGAAGGCGGTCACTGAAGAACAATTGCGCAGAAATGGAGCGCGATGAAAGTGCTGTCACTCAAGTCTCACTGGTCCCATGGACAGATGATCCCACCGAAGAACATGAAGAGGTAACCCATGGCAACCAGACAGCCCCAGATGAGCAGGGAGAAGAGGCGGAGAAGCTTTTTGAAGACCGACTCAATGCAGACGAGGATGAAGATGGCGAGAAAAATGGCCAGAGTTGTGGGCACAGTCATGATGAAGGCCATGTGTTCCTCCATGGTCTGTGGAAACATAATGACAGTTCACAGCTCATTCACTAGCAGATGAAGAAGAGAACTGTCTATTGAGATACGCTGGAAAAGAACAGACAGGCATATTCGCTTGCACATTTAGAGCTGGATTAAACACAAAGAAAGAACTGAAAGACAGACTCTTCTATGAGTCAATGGTAAAATAGTGAAACTATGACCCTAACCTCACACTTCAATTCTATTCTGTCCAAACTTTCCCATTAGCATAATGTGTTTCTGTCTTGTGTCTATCTTGTGTTTTTACTGTTGAATTATTAATATGGACAATTAACATTTGAAAAACACTCAAACTGTTAGTGCTGTAGTGTTATACTGGGTTTGTGCTCATAAAATGTACTCAAATCAATTAATGTACATTAAAATCAACATTTGCAACCCATTTCACTTCCATAATGTGGCATATTTGAGTGAAACAGGATATGCAATGAAAAATGTGAACCGGATAAACTGAATCATTAAAAAGAAATATTTGTGGTCACTTAAATGTTTTTGAAAGAAGTCTCTTACGCTCATCAAGGATGTATTTATTTGATAAAAAATGCAGTAAAAACAGTAATATTGTGAAATATTATTACAATTTAAAATAGCTGTCTTATATTTGAATATATGTACATTACTGTTCAAAAATTTGGGGTCGGTCGATTAATGTTTTTTTTTTTATGTTCTCACCAATGCTGCATTTAATTTGGTCAAAAACCCAGTAAAAACTGTAATATTGTGAAATATTATTACAATTTAAAGTAATTGTCTACTATTGTAATATATTTTAAATTGTAATTTATTCCCGTGATACAAAGCTGAATTTTCAGCATCATTTCTTCACTCTTCAGTGTCACATGATCCTTCAGAAATCACTCTAATATGCTGATTTGCTGCTCAAGGAACATTTTTTTTATTATTATCAATGTTAAAAACAGTTGTGAGACGGAGACATAAATAGACAGAGCTGCGGCAGGAGGGTACAGTCAGAGGAGAGAATTTTAATAACTACATTATAGCTACATTATCTATGCAGATTTATTGCAGATGACTCATGACATATACCATGGAGGATTTATTACGGTTTGATTTGAGCAAAGACGACTTCACCCTCTCGCCATCATAAAAGCTTTTCTAAAAATATATATACAGTGGGTACGGAAAGTATTCAGACCCCCTTAAATTTTTCACTCTTTGTTATATTGCAGCCATTTGCTAAAATCATTTAAGTTCATTTTTTTTTCCTCATTAATGTACACACAGCACCCCATATTGACAGAAAAACACAGAATTGTTGACATTTTTGCAGATTTATTAAAAAAGAAAAACTGAAATATCACATGGTCCTAAGTATTCAGACCCTTTGCTGTGACACTCATATATTTAACTCAGGTGCTGTCCATTTCTTCTGATCATCCTTGAGATGGTTCTACACCTTCATTTGAGTCCAGCTGTGTTTGATTATACTGATTGGACTTGATTAGGAAAGCCACACACCTGTCTATATAAGACCTTACAGCTCACAGTGCATGTCAGAGCAAATGAGAATCATGAGGTCAAAGGAACTGCCTGAAGAGCTCAGAGACAGAATTGTGGCAAGGCACAGATCTGGCCAAGGTTACAAAAAAATTTCTGCTGCACTTAAGGTTCCTAAGAGCACAGTGGCCTCCATAATCCTTAAATGGAAGACGTTTGGGACGACCAGAACCCTTCCTAGAGCTGGCCGTCCGGCCAAACTGAGCTATCGGGGGAGAAGAGCCTTGGTGAGAGAGGTAAAGAAGAACCCAAAGATCACTGTGGCTGAGCTCCAGAGATGCATTCGGGAGATGGGAGAAAGTTGTAGAAAGTCAACCATCACTGCAGCCCTCCACCAGTCGGGGCTTTATGGCAGAGTGCCCCGACGGAAGCCTCTCCTCAGTGCAAGACACATGAAAGCCCGCATGGAGTTTGCTAAAAAACACCTGAAGGATTCTCTGGTCTGATGAGACCAAGATAGAACTTTTTGGCCTTAATTCTAAGCGGTATGTGTGGAGAAAACCAGGCACTGCTCATCACCTGTCCAATACAGTCCCAACAGTGAAGCATGGTGGTGGCAGCATCATGCTGTGGGGGTGTTTTTCAGCTGCAGGGACAGGACGACTGGTTGCAATCGAGGGAAAGATGAATGCGGCCAAGTACAGGGATATCCTGGACGAAAACCTTCTCCAGAGTGCTCAGGACCTCAGACTGGGCCGAAGGTTTACCTTCCAACAAGACAATGACCCTAAGCACACAGCTAAAATAACGAAGGAGTGGCTTCACAACAACTCTGTGACTGTTCTTGAATGGCCCAGCCAGAGCCCTGACTTAAACCCAATTGAGCATCTCTGGAGAGACCTAAAAATGGCTGTCCACCAACGTTTACCATCCAACCTGACAGAACTGGAGAGGATCTGCAAGGAGGAATGGCAGAGGATCCCCAAATCCAGGTGTGAAAAACTTGTTGCATCTTTCCCAAAAAGACTTTTGGCTGTATTAAATCAAAAGGGTGCTTCTACTAAATACTGAGCAAAGGGTCTGAATACTTAGGACCATGTGATATTTCAGTTTTTCTTTTTTAATAAATCTGCAAAAATGTCAACAATTCTGTGTTTTTCTGTCAATATGGGGTGCTGTGTGTACATTAATGATAAAAAAATTAACTTAAATGATTTTAGCAAATGGCTGCAATATAACAAAGAGTGAAAAATGTAAGGGGGTCTGAATACTTTCCGTACCCACTGTATATCACAGATTACAACCACGCAATTCAGGTAGTAATTATTTATTTGAGGTGTGTGTGTGTGTGTGGCTTGTACGGGTACTGTAGATGTGGGTAATGTGGTGTTGCACCATCGGTTCGGATGACTGTGTGTGTGTTTTGTGAATGATGAGAGAGCATTGAGCTGGCAAACTCACAGTAATATAATGCCTGTACCACAGTATGACTCACCAGCCATTAGAGGAGACACCCCAGGGAGTACTACAAATTCAAGGGAACTCTGGCACACAGATCGAATCTCAATGAACTCTTGGGGAACACACCCTTTCTGTTTCCATTAGCCACAGACAGACAGAGAAGTGCCCACACCTGCTACGCTTTTTCACACACTGAAATAACTCAACATTGATTATAACTTGATACTGAAAATGAAAGAAAGTGATGCTCGATCGTGAAAAAGTTGCTGTCACAAAGCTAGAGTGTTGATAGATGGTTGCTAAGATGTTCTGGGTGATTGTTACAGGCTCAAGTCAATAGAACACTGCAGGGAATTTAGCCAATTGTTTTTTTGAATGGGATTTTGGTTGAATGCCTGAAATAATGTATGTGGTGAACACAAGCTCAAGTTACTTTCACGTTTTATTCCACCATATAAAATACATTGGTAACACCCCAGCTGTAATTTTTTCAAAGCTTTTACCTGTCTTGAGTTGCTAACAAGTGACTAAATGCAACTACAGACTGTCATTAAACATCATCACGCTGAACAGGTAAACTCATCTACTCGCTTTGACAGCCTCACTGTGTTTATATCCACGCTCTTGTAAATTATTCTAATTAGTCTTTTAAAAAAAGACATGTATTTTGGCATATTTTGTTTACAGCCTATGCTTGGATTTCCACTTCTGACGATTGTATTTAAGCTTCAAAATTCATAAATGATCATCATGATGAACAAAACATGTAAGAATCATAAACTTTTGTTGGACACATTTTCTGCTTATTTTCTGCAATAATAAAAAATAAAAAATAAAATAAAAAAGGAAAAATCCTATAGGGTTTTTGTTGAGGGAACCAGGGTGATGTCAACAGAATATTTTTTGTTACTAGAAAGGCACATTAAAACTGCATACGAAAACTTCATACCATACATTCATAATTTGTTGTTATTACTTTTAATTTTCAAATGTACTTTGTGCTGATTTTATTGTGTTTGCCTTTTCACAGACCCAGATTTTTTATCTTACAATGTGAAAAGCCATGAATAAATCTTTATTACATTTAAAACTATGGTTAACTAAAATAATAATAATAAAAAATATATATTTTTTCATTTGCATAATTGTTTCAAGAATTACAACAGATGCAGTGTATATTTTACCATGTTGAAGTTATTTATCCATAATACATTTTTGGTGAAGTACTTGTTTAAAGGGATACTCCACCCAAATATTCTCTCATCATTTACTCACCATCATGCTATTCCAGATGATTTTCTTTCTTCAGATAAGTGCAAAGGTTTTTAGAAAAATAATCCATCTCTGCGAGTTCACATACAAAGGACCCACAAAGCTGATGCTTCAAAAAGCATGCAAAGCAAACTCGATGGTAAACCATACAACCCCAGTAGATGAACATGAAGGTGAGCAAATGATGAGAGAATTTTCATTTTTGTGTGGATATTTATTTATTATTTTTTTTGTCATTTAGCAGACGCTTTTGTCCAAAGAGACTTACAAATGAGGACAATAGAAGTAATCAAAACCAACAAAAGAGCAACAACATGCCAGTGCTATGACAAGTCTTGGTTAGCCTAACGCAGTACACGTAGAAAGGTATTTTTTTATATATATATATAAATAGATATCCCTTTCACAAGTAGACAACAGTGTCAGTGAAGAACATCCTGGAGATATGAGATGTGACGTGTGAAGAACAAGACAAATCAAGGTAAATATCACTTGCTATCAGAATATTTTTGTGTATAATTTATAATCAAGCTGTAATTTCGTCAAATTATAACAAAATGTGAAAGCATTCATCATCAAAACAAAAGAGCCTGTCTATTTATTCCAAAAAAATTTAAAATGTCACATCCACCATCATCATTTCTATCACAGAAAATATAAAATATCATTTGAGATGTGATGATTTTTTATTTTTTTAGATGTGGTTGTAAGATTTTCAAAAACAAAACAACAATATAGACAGGATAATGTTAGTCTACAAAATAATTAATTATATTTTAATAAATTATGTTCTAAACAAATCCAGGGCCAAATGGGTGTGTAGTTTATAAACACTCATAAATCTATATGCATTTCTTGTTTAGCATCTTTGTCAATTGGACACTCGTGGAAAAAAAGAGGTACAAAAGCTGTCACTGGGACAGTACCTTATAAAAAGGTAAATATTTTGTACCTTATTTACCCCTAAAGGCTGCATATTAGTACCTTAAAGGTGCCATTCATGTCTAGCATCATTCATGTCTACAGCAGGAGTTATGCACCAAGGGTTATATTAAGGTTTGTTTAAACCCTCACATATGCAATAATAATGCTTGCCTTAGCAAACACCATTAACAATGTGCACTCGTCTGACATTCGCCTTTCTCTTTCCAGGGCAATTATAATTAAATGTCTACATCAAAGTGCAGATTCAGTGCCTACATGATTAGCCCTAAAATCCCCATTTTAGGCCCATTCCCATCAGCCCTTCTCCTTCCTGTTCTCCTACTCTCATCACTCTTTCATCCCTCGCAGCATGAATCAGACTTGGCTCATATCAGTCCCTTTTCTTCATGCTATCAAGGGCCAGAGCTCATATAGCCAGCTGATTGTGCATTTGAGCCCATTTAAATCCATTTTGCAGGAGCCACAAAGGCATGGAGACACGCACATCGGGGTGCTTTGTTACAGCGCTATCCCTACCACAGGCACTTCCTGTTCATTTGTCTGAGCATTTCAGTTTAATGTGAGTTTGTGTGTGTTTACTGTGGTTTTGCAGCCCTGCAGACTTGCTGATGGGACAAAATGTAAAGCATGCCACTCACCGTCAGCAGAAAGCAAACTTACAGCATACCCACACACTCATGTATTTTTAACTGTCAAAACAAAGCCACATTTTTCATTATCTCACAATAGCAGAACAAAAAAAAAGAAAGAAAAAAGAAAAGAAAATCGATTCTTGTATTGCATTTTACAATGTGCGTATATAATTCCACTGCTGTGCACCTGTAATTTTTGGAACGGTACGGAGTCATGCATCTTATTATTCTTCAAAAGTACTGACAGACACTTATCTCACACAAGCATCTATTACTGCTTGCTCATCAGTTCTGTATCCATATTTACACTCAGCTTTAAATTAAAAGAAAGCTACAGTGGCAACAAAAGGTTTGGATAAACCTGCCACACTTTCAAGCATGTTTCTCCCAAAAAAATGAAAATTTGCTGAAAGATGTAGATAAGTTTGTTTCTTCATGGGAACAGATTTGGGGAAATGTAGCATTTTACATCACTTGCTCACTGCATTCTGCAGTGAATGGGTACCGTCAGAATGAGAGTCCAAACAGCTGATAAAAACACCACAATAATAACCCACAACTCCATTCCATCAAATAACATCTTGTGAAATGAAAAGATGCATGTTTGTTAGAAACAAATCCATCATTAAGTTTTAACTTTAAACTGCTATATAGCCCATAGTGCATAATTCAAAATAACGCTTCCTCCAGTGAAAAAGTCCATCTACTGTTGTCCTTTCCCATCAATATCCACTGAGGTATTTGTTTAGAACTGTTTTCATACTGCTTTTGCTTGTAAACGGTGCTTGATCTGTGCATATTTCTCTTTATGCGAGATTAATTTTCATATACATTTTTAAATGTGGCTTAAGTGTCCTTATACTTTCTGGTGATGACAGAAACCACTATTTCATGTAATAACCTCTTAATCAGGCTCTTCAACTTTCCTGCACAGGGTGACTGTGATATATGGCAGCACTTCAAAATCTATTTGTTTTGTAAAAAGTGTGCATTAAACCATAGCACAAGTACAAACAACATGCTCATCTTACACTGCATTTCTAATTAACCAAGCAGAGGCCAACGCATTTTTACAGATGCTGTGGAGAGTGTCAGCGACCGAATTCAATCAAAGGCACTATAAGCGAATCTTAATGACCGCATGAGCTGGTAAGATCAGCTCAGTGTGACGCCGTCGTCTCCATAACTCATCTAATTGATCAACCTGCATGTCCGCTTCATCCCACTCCACATTATCATATTTCTGCAGTGTTAGCGTCAGCTTTATTACATGTTGCCCCTCCCTGATCTCACCCAAATCCTCCTTGAAAACTCCCAATAACATGCTACACAAATGATCTCGAGCTGTAACTGAATGGGAGGTTTTTCTTTATGTACGGACTAAATGGATTGTTGATCAGGAATGTGTTCATGAGCTTGTTTGTGTTTGCTGTTGTAACCGAAGCATCAAGACGATGTGAGTCTGTGGCTCATGTCCAAATAGTCTGTTCCAAGATTTGGCTCTCAGTGTAATTTGAAGAGGTTAGAATGGGAAGGAGTGCAGCCATTAGAAATTAAATCTCGCTAGTAAGAGGCTTATCATCAGGATGAGAGAAAAATGTGTCCATTTCTGCCTCGCTATCATTGATTAAGATGGTATCAAATGTGTTACTTAGCACATAAATCATTGCCTGATGGGTTATTATTCTTTTTAGCTAAGAATAAGCCAATTAAAAGATGCTTTTTAAGTGAACAATCGGATCAAAGTAAGGTT
>JALXFT010002606.1:0-47304 GCA_023376895.1 Aspiorhynchus laticeps | reverse complement strand
AGCTCGGTATGAATTAGAAACATAGCCTATTTCAAAATGAAACCAACCGCTTTTTCAAAAAGTGAATAGACAAAACAATACGAATATGGATAAACATCAAACAATAAAAAAAAAAATCCTAGACTGAAAAGTCTGTCAAATAAGAGTAACTAGAACAGTGCTAAAGCTTCCTATCGTGTCGTATGGCCGGTCTGTGAGCAGGGCACATCAAACCACAGAACTGCCCCGCTTTAAGGATTGTAACAAGTTTATTCAGTTTATTTTTGTTGATTTAATCACCATATAGACTATCATTGGATTGAGTTTGAAACTTTGTTTCCAAATGCCCAAAGTAAGATGTAATTTTAATAAGTATCTCGGGGTTTCGATTCAGCACTAGGCTATACCTCTTCAGTACGAGAAGTGAGAATAAGTAGTTTGGCAGAACAACGTCTTGGGATTTTTTTTAAACCATTTCTCTTATAATTGTTCTTTGTAAACCATACTTGTGACCCCAAAAGCAGTCATAAGTAGCACATGTATATTTAGCAATAACCAAAAATACATTGTATGGGTCAAAATTATCAATTTTTCTTTTAGGCAAAAAAAAAATCATTAGGATATTAATAAAGATCATGTTCCATTAAGATATTTTTTTCCGTAGATACCGTAAATATGTCAAAACTTAATTTTTGATTGTTAATATGCATTGCTAAGAACTTCATTTGGACAACTTTAAAGGCGATTTTCTCAATATTTGGATTTTTTTTTTTTTTTTTTTTTTATCCTCAGATTCCAGATTTTCAAATAGTATCTCTGCCAAATGTTTTCCAGTGGTCAAGAAATCTCCCCAAAACATCAGTGTGTCACAAGTCGCCAGTTTCCCCTCATGCTGGAATGAGTCTGATTCACTAACTCAATCCACTATAATCTGAGAGAGGAGCAATTTATGTGACACATCTGATCAACCAGATAAAAACCTTTTATTCCTCAACTGCAAGTCACTTTATATAAAAGCGTCTGCTGCTAAATGAATACATGTAAATGAAACATGTCTCTGGTAAAACAAAAGCAGCTTTCGCGCAAATGCATTACTTCACTGCAAGAGATGAAAATCAAGACAGCGCTACATGAAAGTTTGGGTTCAGGTTCCTCGAGATTTCACACACGAAAACACAATGCAAACTTCCTGGATCTGGATCAGATTCAATGCCTTCAGTGCCCGCTAGTAAAGATTATGATATTATTGCCTTAGAATTTTCAACAACATCAATTTTAAAGTTGTCTTTAAGCATATAGAAGGTTCTCTCTCTCTCTCTCTCTCTCTCTCTCTCTCTCTCTCTCTCTCTCTCTCTCTCTCTCTCTCATTTTACAGCATTTTAAATCACCAAATATCACAATATTTCCATTTCCACCGTGTTAAGGAGAATGGGTCATTCGGTGCCTTCTGGACATAATAACACTTAAAAAATGTGATCAATTATTGTGTATTTTGGTCAATCTTATAGGTATATATAAATTTAAGGATCCATTTACTAAATGTGTCTACCCTGTTAGGTTTTCTGACTTAGAGTAGACACTAACAGAGTGCACATTTTGACCTAAAATCAGCCATTACACTAAGTCCGAGCAAAAAAAAAACCACACAAAAAATCTAACACGGAAGGTCTGTCAAATAAAGAATTGAATGTTTTTTTTTTATTTATTTTTTTTTAAATTTTTTTTACAAAATGGATTTCTATGTACTTATATATAATATATATATATATATATATATATATTATATATTTTATATTCCCCTTATTAACAGGGCGGACATTGAAGTTGACCACATCAGATTGTAATGATAAAATAAGTAGAAACAGACAACTCACAAAACAGAGGCTCTCATTCACCTTCACCTTCTCAATCACACGTTGTTTTCCTCCAATGAAATAATGGTATCCATTTGATATGATGGAATTTCCTTTTTCCAACTTTCATTTAAAGACCGGTTGGAATATAACAGGGTGGACAATATTTCGAGGGACAAGCTAAAAACCTTTTTTATACATATTGTGAAATTAATTTAATACTTGAAAAAATATATATAGGCCTACATTAGAGAAAACTATTACTGATATACCAAACTGCATGAACAAATATAAAAACAAAATCACTCATATTAAGCGTTGTATTTATCATCAAAATGGCAGATATGGGCCCTGGGGACATAGGAAAAAAATGTGATATTTGGTGGTTTAAATGCTGTAAAATGTTTAGAATTATATATAAATAAAAAAAAAAAATATGCATAAAGTTTATGTGTTTTTTTTGTTTGTTTGTTTGTTTTACGTCAAAGACAACTTTAAAATTGACGTTGTTGGTAATTTTAAGGCAACGTTATGGTGATCTTTACTGGGAGCACAAAAGGCACCGAATCCCAGGAATGACCCTAGATTATCCTGATGCAGCTGGAATGTCTCTGAATGTCTGTGAGTCACAAATCGCGGTTGATCGGGGCGGGACCGGTCGCTGCGACATAACACCGAGCGTCAAACGCGCTTCAGTTCAACATTTATCAGCTCTCTGCTCTCAGCACCTGCTTTCACCAAGGATCCGTTTAAGGTACGAAAAGACTCAGTTTGTCTGTGAAACGTTTTTCAGATTAGCTGGTTAAATAAACTACATTTACATTTCTAAGCGATTCTTGCAGGAAACGGATTATGATAAAATATTTATCTTTCACTGACTGATGGTCGATATTTAAAAGTGCTACATGTAGCCTATGTAACTTTTTTGATTGTGCTAACCAATTCATCTGTAACATGAAAAGGTTCAGCGTTTGTAGTTTATTTCACTGACCATTTCGATTAATTTTGAGGAACAAACAGGAGCCCAAAAGCATAAAGAACAATAAATGTACAGTGAGAAGGATATTTCAGACTTATTAAATGTTTTTAGGTCACATGAGAAGATGAGCAGGGTCGTAAGAAGAAAGACGTTTCCAGGACAAGATTTTTTCATTTAGTGTTTGGAAACACCTTTGTTCTTCACATCTTGCTCAACAGTTTTCCCTCTTGAGTGCACAGCGCACAAGCCGGCGCGCGCATGCGCAGTACTGCTCCGAATGAACGCTTCGGAGAGCAAAACCTAGACCGCACAACACACGACTAAATGTGACAGTAGTGACCTTTGCAGCGTCTGAATTATAATGTAAATCTCTACAAAATAAATCCTCTCCACTGTGATGAAAATGCTTAAAAAACATAAGATCGAATAATAATAGATGAACTGAAGGAAAATGTTGGCTATTATAGTAAGTTATTGTGTTTGTTTGTAACAAGCCAGTCTTAATAATCATGCAATTTGTGTCATATTCCAAGTTTGTCTGAAATATAACAGCAATTTGGGAGGATCAGAATGACATTTGAGTTATTGTTTGTTGAAACCCTATTTTATTTTTTATTTTTTAAGATTGGTAAAAACTCTTATGTTTTCAGTCTTGAAATATGGACATCATCAATGTGACGTGTTCAGAGATTCAGACTCCAGCGGGTTTTGTGTATGTGATTCTTCCTCTTATACTGAATCACATCAATAATCCTGACTGTGAGCAGAGCTGGCTCTCAGAGGTGAGTGTGTTTCTGTCCTCAAACTACACCATTACACACACACACACACACACACACACACACACACACACACACAGACACACACACACACACCACACATTATATGATTATCATCTGTTTCATTTGATCAGGACGGGCGTCTGTTAGCAGATCCATCAGATCCTCAGAAACTGATTGCTCCTGTTATTTCTGTCTCATCTGATCGTCTCGTCACGTCTCACTGTGTGAATCTGAATCATGAGATCATCTGTGATTCTGCTGATGGAGTAAATCAACTCAATCTCTCTCTACATTCATCTGTTTAATAGTAATGTATTATTATTAATTCTGCACTAATGCTTCTTTCATTCCAGTCTCATTTCAGTCGTGTGACCACATTCAGAGGTGAGAGAAACAGTGAATCACATCAGTGTGTCCTGATTGAGATCAAACTCTGTGTTGAACTGAATCTTCAAGTGAATCATGATGATTGTGAATGTGTTTTTCAGCGAGGAATCAAACTGCAGCGACTCCAAACTCAGGTGAGTTTCAGCTGATAAACATCTAATAAAACACTGCAGATCTGATTCACACTCAATACACTTTCACTCTTTTCTCTCATATTGACTCATATTTATCATCACTGTGTTTTTGAAGATCTCCTGAATGAAGTGACTCCAGATCTCCAGCATTCAGGTAAAACCATAAGAACATGACATCTGTGGTTTTGCTCCCTGATATTCTTTTCATCGTGTTCATATATCAGCTGATTTCATTGGTTCAGTTCTTTCAGTTCTTTCAGTTGTTCAGCTGATTTTATCTTTTATCACTTGTATAGATCAGTTCTTGTGGCTTTTGGCTGTTTTCATTATTCTTCTCCTCATCATCTTCTTGATCTGCTTGATGAAGCGTAAAACGAACTTCAGGTGAGTCCTGATCAATCTTGAATCATTTCCAGTTGTTAAATCTCATTCTATTTCATCATGAATCACATTTCCCTTCATCTTCAGATTACTGAATCTATCAGCCTGAATAAACTCAAACTCTGTGAAGAATGTGATAATATGTGATAATCAGATTCAATCTGTTGTCAGATGTTTTCAGAGGTTCATCTATCAGCGTGATGATGGTTCAGAAAACAGGTGAGTGATTCCTGTACATAACACTAAGATCATGGGTTTGATTCCCACAGAATGAATGAATCAAATGAGCTCTGTGAATGCAGTAAGAGTCATTCAGATAAATTAATAACTGTTAACTGAATAAATGTAATGGAGTGAATCACTTGAACACTGAAGAGGTGAAACAGGCGGATGGTGTTTTGACCTTCACACAGATGTGATGAGAATGAATCTTCATCTGCTGTAAGTGAATCTTTATCTCTGTGAATCGTCTTCTGCTGAAACTGAATGTGTTTCTCTCAGGGATCCTGAAGCTGCTGTTCAAATGATCTGATGCTCCTGATTCACTGAATGAATCTCGTCCAGAGGATGATCAGTTTGAATCGACTCGAGTCATTATTTACTCAAACTGATATTTGACATGATGATGATGATGAAGGGAGTTTGTGTTCCTCTGGTCCGCAAGCCTCCTGAAGGCACCTGAACCAAACCACAGCCTTCAAACCCAAGGCACTTACCACAAACAATTATTATTTTATTTCATAATAATTGTTTTATTTCTGCTCTGACTTGTTTCTTGATCTAGCTTTGAAATGAACCTGTCAATTTGTATAAAAGTGTCTGATAAATTTACATTTAGCAGACGCTTTTATCCAAAGTGACTTACATTGCATTCAAGTTACAGTTTTACATTTGATCAGCTCTTGCTTTCCCCTGGGAATCGAACCCATGATCTTGGCGTTGCTAGCGCCATGCTCTACCATTTGAGCTACAGGAAAGCCGAGTAAATGAGTAAATGTAAATGTAAATGAAAACAGTTCAATTTTAATGTTGTTTATTCACTGTATGTTTCTGGGGTTACATTTTTATTAAACTCTTGCTATTTTTAAACTATATATGCATATTAGTTTTGATTTTAAATGACAGTTCACCCAAAAAGGATCATTCTGTCCTCATTTATTCATGCTCATGTGGTTCAACATGTACTATACTTTCTTGTATGAAAGCTACGACTTCTTATAAAAGTTTAGCCAGGAAAGAAAGTTTTGATATTACTGTATATTTATTTAAATTATAGAAATCCATGTTGTGCTTCTTGAGGACTGGGGTAACAGCAGCGATGCTCAAACAAACCAGTAGGAAGGGGATCAGGTACAAGTAGTAGCTTTACTACCGTAACAAGTGTAACAAGTGAGGCAAAATCAGGTTGTACAACATTTGAATGAAAAACTCTGCACACTAGCATGAGAAGGATTAGGACATTTTCCCCAGACGTCTCAAACGTTACGGTTGAGTGGGTACAACAGTTAGCGAAAGCTGATTACAGTTTCTTAAGTTTTAAATATGGATATTTTTCTTACAAAAACGTCAGAAGGCATTTATTAACCCCTGGAGCTGCGTGGAGCACTTTTTATGATGGATTTATGCACTTTATATTGCTTCAAAATCTCAACCCCCATTCACTAATATTATAAAAGCTTGGAAGGACATTTTTAATGCAACTCCGATTGTGTTCGTCTGAAAGAAGAAAGTCATAAACACCTAGGATGGCTTGCAGGTGAGTAAATTATGGGATAATTTTCATCTTCAGGTGAACTATCCCTTTAAACTCAAGACAGTTGGAGGGGTGTCTGTTATTTACTGTTTTGTAGGCTATTTCATGTAGAAATGAGCAGAAATATCTGACAACTAGCCCATTCTGTGTTTGAATCATTGTAACATTAAAACGATTTTTTTTTTCACAAATTTCACAGTTTGAGTATTTCACTTTCATTTATGGAATTAATTCTTCAATGGTATTAATTCATTAATGTCTTGAATGATTTTTTGAAATAAGGTCTCCTGACTTCAGCTCTAAATGAAAACTGAAAGTATAGCCTACTACAAAATAGCTTTTGCTCACATATGCTTGACATTAGCCACTCCTCCCCCTGATGTCTGTTTCCTCTGCTGTGAGTCACAAAGCTGATTCAGTCTAAAACCAGATGGTTTCAGACGAAAACCCTTAAGCTTTCATCAATCATTTTGGACAAGGATTCGCTTAAGGTATGAGATGTTTAATAGCCTATGTATGTTTTTGTTTGTCTTGTTTTCCACAGTTTGAATGTTTCACTATTTTATTTCGATCTTCGGCTTGTAATGAAGTTTATGTCAGTGTTTTTGTAAGATTTTGATCGTCTGAGTTCAGCTGTAAAAAAAATACTTTGACAAAAACCTCTTTAATTAATGCATTACATTTACATTTAGTCATTTAGCCGATGCTTTCATCCAAAGCGACTTACAGGACATTAGAAGCAATCAAAACCAACAAAAGAGCAACAACATGCAGGTGCTATTACAAGCCTTGGTCAGCCTAACGCAGTACACGTAGAAATTATTTTTATTTAATTTTTTAAAGAAAATGAGTAGATATAATATAGAAAAAAGAAACCTAGTGTTTTTTGTTTTTGTTTATTTCTTTTAGTTTTTTTAAGAAACAAGTAGATAGAATAGAAAAAGAAAGCTAGTGTTAATTTATAAGAAAATCTAGCAGTTACAGTATAAATATGCAATTGATAGAGGGTCAAATGTGTGTTTTTTAAATAAAAAGAAGGCAGATAGATTAAACAGAATTAGAATAGAGAGTGCTAGAGTTAGAGGGTCAAATAAAGATGGAAGAGATGTGTTTTTAGCCGTTTCTTGAAGATAAGCTAAGGATTCAGCTGCTGGATTGAGCTGTAATGTCTTGATCTTAAACCCTGATGTGTTTCTGTCGATCTGTTGATTGTTCCAAAAAATCTTGCATCTACAAATCAAATCTCAGTTTTTAAAGTTCTGAAATGATGTATTCGGATGTCCTGACAGTTTCATCATTTAAGTCTTCTTATGTTCGCCTTGTATTGATCTTGTCAAGATGATATTTCATTAGTTTGTTACTAGATTTGAAGTGTAACCTTAAGTCAGAACTGCTAATAAACTATTCCTGTTATAAACCATGTGCAAAGTTATAATAAAGTCAAAGTCAGGAATAAAGGCACATTCTAGCAATATTTCTGTCATTTGTATAAATAGCAGAGGGGGGTGGTGTTAGATGAAAATGTTCTGCATCATAATGCTGTTAATGTTGCAGAGACAGAAGAACAATGTGGCAGTAACTGTTATAGTGTTACGTCCCTGGACGCATTTTCATCTGTTATTCATTATTTTCTGATACAAATGTGTGGGTGTGGTTGTGTGCCCTGTGTTGTGCTCTCTCTCTCTCTCTCTCTCTCTCTCTCTCGCTCTCTCTCTCTCTCTCTCGCTCTCTCTCTCTCTCTCTCACACACACACACACACACACACTCTGTTCCCTCTCAGGCTGAATCACCATCACCTGCAGATCGTTATCAGAGCGTGCCTGTGACTGAGAGTGGAGTATATAAAGTGTTTGCTGCAGAGAAACACACTTCTCCCCTGCTCCAGACTGAACACTTTGGTGGATTGTTGTTTGTCGTCAGATTTTGAATCGTGTATTAGCAAGTGGCTAATAGTGCATCTGTTGTGAGCTGTGTCTGGAGATTATACCAAACCCTGTTTTTGCTTTGTTGAAAAGCCTAAGATAAGTAGCAGTAATATATTCCTTTTTCTTTATTGCTGTGAGATAAAAGGGAAGCTGTAGGCAGAGAGTGCCTTCTTCTTTGGATACTCCTTTCATCCCTGTTTTTGGTTCAGTTAAGGAGTTGAAGGAAGTATTATATTTATTTCTCTTTTCTTTTGGGCATTTGAGGTAAGTTAGCTGCTCCTAAAATTAGTTAGTTAATTGTTTTGTTTGTTACTTTAGGCCTTGCTCTCATTGCTCCCAATCTCCTTATGTTAAACTTCTTGTCCTTTCATTTTGTAAATAAAATCAATTTTTATATATATCTGAATTGGTGTTGTCTTCACTCTGGGACAGAGCACTGAAGTGTGTTCTTGCCGGTTTCTTTTTAATTTTATGCTTTTTCTTTTGTTACTTCCCCTCACAATCCCCTAGACAGGCGGGGAACGTAACAAAAAGAAATAAGAACAAACGGTTAGTTTGACACTGTGAGTGACTTTTACATAAGACTAGTTGGTCTACTGTAGAGTGTTTTTCAGGAAGTGATGAGCAGAAGTGTTTGCAGGACTGTCTCTGTAAAATAAAGCGCTACCGACATCGGTTTATTGAATATTTAAGTAAATATAATTCCTTAATTTACCTTTGTAAGGAAACCTCATTGCTCTCTGCGGTCTCATGCAAAACCATGCAAATGTGACGCGTTATACAACCCAGTTTTTGATTAATGTGTATTCTAATATAATCTATATAAACAAATAACAATTAACAAATAAATGATCAGTATGTATTTTATTTATTTTGTATAACTTATTTTTTTGTATCAAGTCTTTAACAACACCAAATAGAAAAGTTATCCATGTATTTTAAACAGCAAACAGTAATAATGAATAGAGTTTTTTTTTTTTTTTTTTCAGTTGCAGGATGTTTTCTTCCGCTAGCAGAAGCTGGCGTCATTGTTCATTACCTTGGCAATGGCATTCAAAGCTGCTGCAGACACACATTTGAGAGCATTTGGTGGAACTAGTGAACTGAAACCAGCATTAAAGACTGTAATTACTTTAAATAAAACATCAGCATCCCATTAACACTTTGAACTACATGAGAAAGCCAAGTTGTCTGTGTGAAATAATCAATTGAAAAATCACACTTTTGCTGTGTGAGACATTTGCATGAATGCCTTTGGCAGAAGCTTTTACAATGGCTGAAAGTGCAGCAACTTCCATAGAAAGCACTCTTAACATCTGTTATTATTGAACTGCAGTTATACAAACATAAACTAGCAATTCAGACATTCATTTAAAATTTATCAAAATTAATTCACAGTTCCATTTAAACATTAAACATTTCCATAGATTTAAATGTGGCACAGTCAGTTCTGTTACTTCATCACTAGTACATACATTTACATTTACATACATTTAATCATTTAGCAGACGCTTTTATCCAAAGCGACGTACAAATGAGGAGAACAATAGAAGCAATCAGACCATCGAGAGAGCAACAGTATACAAGGGTCATGACAAGTCTCAGTTAGTCTAGCACAGTACACGTAGCTGGGAATTTTTTTTTTTTTTTTTCTTTTTTTTCTTTTTTCTTTTTTTTTTTTTCATAATTTGGACTATGAGACGTCATCAAAACACACAATCCAGACAGAAAATAAGTCATCAAATGTAAAAACTGCATAAAAGCTGATGCCTGATCACAGATGCAATCACCAGATAAACATTTACAAAACACACGTTCAACCCCCTCATATTTAACTTACAAATAACCTACTCAATGGATTAAAGGTGAATAAATGAATAAATGTAACAGCTGTACTGAGATATGACTGTTTAAGAAAAAAAAAATATTTAGTTTGATAAGGAGCTGTTAATAGCATGAACAGCCACAAAATGAGTGTCTTTAAAAATGATTTATACCAACAAGTATTTGCAATAGGAATATTGATTTTTAAAAACACAGAATTAGTCTTCATTCTCAGTTTGTTGGTTTTTACTCCTAAGAACCTCAACTTTAGCAAACAGGCCAAACAGTAAGAGCAGGATAAATGCAGAAAAGTCTGTTTCTCATTACGTTCTCTGTGAAACACCAGAAATAGGTTCAGACAGATTCCTCATTTCATGATTCTCCTGTGTGCTCTGTTTAAAATAAGACACTATTATGGCAACTACACATCTGTACTCAATGTGAAGATGTCAAAAAATAAAATAAAATACTGATATCTGATCAGCAGATACATTATAAATAATTATTACATTACCATGAGATGATGTCTTTGTCTCTGAAGTGAGTTCCTTTGATTGTGGGTAGGTCTGTAATAGATAAATTGGAAAACAATTACAGATACTGATAGATACATAGATGTATTCCCAAAGAGTTGCTGTTGAATAAAAATCTCAACTTACTCTGTATCATTCTTCCCTTTGTGACAGGAGACATTAGAGAGAGAAAGTTGTTTAGTGAAAGTGACGTGACATGTGGCCAAGTATGGTGACCCATACTCGGAATTAGTGCTCTGCATTTAACCCATCCAAGTGCACACACACAGTAGTGAACATACACACACCGTGAACACACACCCGGAGCAGTGGGCAGCCATTTATGCTCCAGCGTCCGGGGAGCAGTTGGGGGATCAGTGCCTTGCTCAAGGGCACCTCAGTCGTGGTATTGAAGGAGGAGAGAGCTGTACATTCACTCCCCCCACCTACAATCCCTGCCGGCCCAAGACTCAAACCCACAACCTTTGGATTACGAGTTCGACTCTCTAACCATTAGGCCACAACTTCCCTTTAGAATGCTGATTGAGCAAAATCAGAAGGTAAAGTAAAAGTAAAACAAGTAAATAAGTATTGTGAATTGTATCGCATCATGAGCTGAGTGAATCATTACATCCCTAATATTAGGGTAGAAAAGTTTGTTTGCATGTTTCTAGCCTCTGCATCACAACTGTCTTATTAAAGAGATTTTTTGGGGTTTGCCCAAATATGAAATTTCTCTCATCATTTACTCAGCCTCATGCCGTCCCCAGATGTATATGGCTTAATTTCAGGTGAACACAAAGATGTTTACTCCAATAATGCAAGTGTATGAGACCACTTCAAAAACCACACAAAGTGAACATGACAATAAACTTTAAAATATTAGTATGTTTCTTACACACACCTATCATTTCATTTAAGAAGTCACTGATTCATCATCTGGTGTCATATGGATTACCATAGTGTTCACTCTGAGTAGTTTTGAAGCATTATCTATGGATACAATGTACAACTGCATTACATGCAGAGAAAGTTTCCCCACCCCCACCCATATGAAGACTGTCAGTCAAATACATATGGGGTGGCATGAGGGTATAAATGATGGATGATCCCTTTAAGGGCTGTATTTTTTGTGTTCCACTGTACTGCATTTTAATTGTTGTATGCATTAGATAGATGTGTTTGCCGTGTTTTGTTTTCTTCCTTTAGTCAAAACTTTGTATCATTTCATGCAATTTATTTTTAATGCTTAATTTCAATTTAAAATTTTACTTATTTTTTTTTTACTCAAGTATATTTTTGACCAGATACTTTTCCTTTTAATTGAGTAAAATTTTCACTGAGTATCTTTACTTTCACTCCTTCATTTCAATGTGCCTTGTCCAAATACCCACATTTGTGGTCTTGGCCACTTGAGAGCACGTGTGCAAGACTGTCCCAGGTGCACACTAAATTCTCACTAGCTCCAGAGCGCTATTCGAAGCTGAGTGTATCCCATCATGTATCATGTTCTGGAAATAAATCATGAGACTTTTTGCCGAGATCTCGTGAGAGGTCACGGAAACCTTTCCACTGCAAGTAAAATTTTAATATAATGTTTATACACTGCCCTCCAAAAGTTTGGAAACGCCCTAGAAAAGTGGGGTTTTGGACAATATTGGCATGAATCCTTTTAAATTTGTGATCATTTTGCACTGATAAGGGACAACACAAACTACGAAAACATATTTTATTACATAAACAGTTTATACATAGAAAAAAACTTACATTTTCGATTCGATTTCGAAGTGTTGCACATTTTATTGGAGCAAAGATGAGTATATTTTATGGCTGGGCAAGTTATCGCGTTAACGCATTAATAAATTCATGCCAACAATTATTTCATTGCACATTAACACAGTTTTATTATTATTATTATTTTTATTTTGAAAGTCCGTTGCTCACTGGCTCTGAATTCACATACAGACAAACCATGGGTCACAGGAGGGGTGGGATGTTGAGCAGTACTGGCTTGGGTTGAGCGTTGTCACGCGTCTCAACCAATAAGAGTATTTGGGGTGGGTCTAAGACTGCAGCAGCACTCACATGAACGCTCCCGATAAAATTATTTAGGCTAAGCATCAACATTCACAAACCACGTGGGGGGGGCATGCTTGTATGTGAGACACAGCAGCCACGATAGCGCTGTATAACTGATATAGGCTTATGTTTTATTTTTTTATTTTTTTTTATTTTTATTTGGGATATTTCTGTTAACTATATCAGAAAATATCTCGATTCTCAAATATGTGCAAGTAAATTCGTTTTGCACCTTTATAGATTGTTATTTGATCAATAAACGGTGATGGGCAAAGTAGACTAGTGTAGCCTAATCTATTAACTATACATAAAAACCCAACTTTTTACTAGGTCACATATTGTACACCTTTCTTAAGTTTTATTTCAGGTTTTGATGTCCTTAAGAATATATATTTGCGGTATAATTACCAAAAACCATCTCAATATATTTTCACAGCTCCTCTCTCAGGAGCTCTGCTAAAAACAGGTCGATTTTGGCCTGTCTAATTAATATTAATGAGCCTCTCTTCTGATTGGCCTGTTGTTTTCTGAGTGACGCACGGCTAGGCCAACCACAGGTAACTAGGCTCATGTAGGGCCGACGTCACGATTACGTCACAGCGCTAGCTGGAGGCAAAACAAAGGAGGCGGCCCATTCAAACCAGCGCAGATTCGGCTACATAAGGAGCTTAAAATATCATCTTGTTGTGATGTTGGGTGCCAGAATCGACGTAATACAGCCTCAAATTAGAAATCTGATCGCATCCTTGCTGCCACTGCCAGACAAAAAACCGACGACAGCTGTGGTGAAATGAGAGAAAACGAGCGGACTGGACAGAAACCATCGTCAAAAATGCTGGTGTTTGCAGCGCACACTTCTTATCAGAAAAGGTTCAATAAAGTATTGTCTTTTGTTGTTATGGGCGCGTTTGAATATTTCTTGTATCTCACGAATATGTCGTGTATGAAATAATGTCCGTGTGCATGTGTGTAAAACAACAAACTGACGATTTATATATAATCATATGTAATTGTATATACAGTGTTGTGATTAATTGTGGCTGGAATAATAATGTAGCTGTAAAAATAGTTCCCTGATGAAATTTAAATGTATTTACATCTTCATCATGACTAGATAGACACGGTGAGTTTGTCTTTACTATACATGTTAGACATGATCCACCTCATAGTAACAATCCTGTCAGATCGTCCATCCTTTGAGTGAGAGTAACGTTACAGGTCGGCTTATCTGGTTTCGTCTGTTAAAGTTAACCTTTTTGACATGTTTCCGTGTTGTTGTGTCTCAGCAATGTCATGGACGCAATGTTGTCTGGGGGTTAGGGATGGCTCGATACCATAATTTTGGCTTCGGTACGATACCAGAATGTAATACCTCGGTATCGATACCAAATCGATACCATAGGTGACAAATAACCAGCCTCAAAAGATAAGTGAATTTTTATTTTTTATTAATAATAATAATAATCATAAAAACAGATTCATATCTTAATAACTTTGTTCCCTGTAGGTTTTTTGTTACAGTTTGATACATAGGTTATATTTTGATGTTGGAGAAAAAAATATATAGGCTAACTGAAGTAATAAGATGAAAATATATTCAAATCTTCTTATCTTTTCAGTGAAAACAGTGCAACAAAATCTCTCAAAATGTAACAAAAAACCTACCGGGAACATATATTAGTGATGCGCGGGTCGTCTCATAACCCGCGGGTCGGTAAATGCTTTGTAAATGTTGAAAATGTTTATCATTATCTTGTTATTAATATGACCTGATTTATGGTTCATATTCATAATCGTATGTTGTTGCCAGTTTACAGGGCGATGTTTCCAAGCACTTTCAGGCTGAAATAAAGGCTGTTTTCATTTACATTACAATGCCTAGTATGTCTATTTAATGGTCGCGGGGGCGGGGCGGGTTGGAAAATAGATACAGTGGTGCGGGGCGGGCCGAATAATTTCATAAAAGCGGGACCCGCGGGTTGGAAAAAAACCCGACCCGTGCATCACTAACATATATTACATTTTGACTGAGTTTGAAGAAAAAAAATACAACTGAAGTGGCGCAATTAATGCAACAAATGTTGCTTATTCTAACAAAGTAATATTCAAAATCACATTATTATTTCTCTCTCTCAGATTGTTTTCAGATTTCAGACTCAGCCAAGAAAATTAAAGCATTAAATATAAATCTCTCTCTCGGCTGCTTCATATTAGTGGTCAGCAGCGCGTCAGAAACATTCCCTTCATATTATTGATACTAAAATTAATATAGCAAAACTCTTGCTCAATTCAAATCCAATTAATATTCGATTATATGAAATGCAAGTGCATAATATTACGTGACCAAAACTTCACTGGTTCTAGCGTGTGTCACACGCACATTTGAGCTACTGTATCACATCTGTATGTGCATTGATCAGTTGTAAATAGAAGTTAACATTAAATCTGAATTTATGAATGATGCACTCACCTGTCGATCTCTTAATTCTCTGAAAAGATCAGGATGAGCAAGCGACAAATGCTTAAAAAGATTTGATGTGTTCCTGTGACAACATGATTTATCCCTATAGCAACGCTTGCATACAGGTGCAGTAAGCTCAGTTCCTTCACCTTTGTCATCTGTTTTGTATCCAAAGTAATGCCATATTTCACTTCGACTGTTCTCTGTTTATTAATTTCGGGTGCGCTGATAGTTTCATCTGTTTGATCCATCGGTTGTTCTGTTGTCACATTTTACCGGTTGCGCAGCAATTTGGGAAGCACTGCCACCTACAGGTGCATTTTGCAACTGCAGCATATACCGAATTGTGCAAAATTATGAAATCGTACCGTTTGAAATATAATAAATACCGGTACTTTTCCAGTACCGGTATACCGCGCATCCCTACTGGGGGTTTGGCAAAAGGACGGTGGCCGTTGCTCGGGATGAGTAGTTCGGATTTTTACAGAAGTCACAAGGGCTCGTGAAAAAGCACAGCTACTTTATGCAGGCTGTGTGCATTTTACTGTGGATTGACTGTTTTGAAACTTATATGGTAGTTACATAGCCCCTAGATCTCTGTTATTATGAAAAAAAACAGGAAATTTCAGTTTTGACAATATGGGACCTTTAAGTAGGCTACCAGATATGGGTGTCATGCCCAGGGCCGTCGCTAGGAATTCTGGGCCCTGTGCACTAAATTTGCTATGGGGCCCCCTCAAAATCACGTTCATTTTTGGGTGAATCTCCCTTTAAGAACTTTATTATTTGTAAATAATAAACACCTAATTTATATAAGACACTGATATTTATCTTTAATCAGGCCCTTATTGAATTAACATTTTACTTCAATTAAAATTAATTAGAGATAAGCATCTAAAAAGAAAGAAGTTCTTGCTTAGAATCCAGAGTTTAGCTGACTAGTATTAGTAGGATGGTGGTCACAAGAAGTAAAACCATGGTCCTCATTACCATGGTTATATGGTTTTTAAAATAAATAATAAGTAATAATAAAATATAAAATTGGTAGTTAAAAAAACTAAACATGAAGAAACTACAAAACACTTTCTATAAAATCCCCAATATGTAATAACAGTAACATTTATAATAAATTGTTTTATTTGTATTAGTCAATTGTAAACATTGTTAATCACTTCAAGTTAAATTACTATGGTGCTGAATTGACAAGCCTATGTGTTTTCCAATATACCTCATTGTCGTGGCTGTTTTCAGCCATCATCACTACAGAACCTTTAATGTTCTCATATCACACGACTTTATAACAATTCTGTGTCACATCTGAATGGATCAAGCGACTTGCGCTGTTTATCTCTTATAAATCGTGGCCGAAGCGCGGCGCACAGCGCTGGTGGGAGACTGATACTGCTCTGCTTTGACATGCGGCTGGCGGATGTATCAGGGAGCGATACTTTGCGGTTTCGCATGCGCTGTCATTTAAAAACAGCGCCTAATATCGGGGAGGTCTCCCTCATTTCGGCGATCGGCCCACTACTCGAATAGAATGTCCCGGTGCTCCCGATCGGCGATCGCGGGCCCCCCAGACCTCTGGGCCCTATGCACTCTGTCACCCTTTTCCCCCCACTAGCGACGCCCCATGCCATACAATAATTTTAATATGACTGACTTTGTATTTAATGTGAATTTAATAACAATATTGTAAGTTACTAATTATAACACTTTCATTTTACAGAGAGCAAAGAACATTGACATTATCAAAGAACATTTTCATTCAGTCTGGCCAGAGTTCAGGCACTCTCAAAAACTCCCATTAAAATCACTGAAGCTGTTTACACTGTGAAATGAATTTCTTATTTACATTACACTTTGTTGTTTCTGATGAGAGAATTCGCCAGATAATTCAGTCAGCGAGCAAGTGAACAAAACACAGTGTTTCAGCGATGACTCATCTGAACGTCTCTGATTGGTCATTGTATTCATAAGCTCAACAGAATCGTGTGTGATTGGTTATAATCAAAGACTAGGGTCTTTGTTATAATACAGCGCTGTACAAATGCGTCTTGTCTCTGGCTCATCGCCAGCCAGCGAACGAATTTAGCAGCTGATGCTGTGCCGCACTGAACGATCTAATCACACTGGTATGATTATCAAATATAAAAAAAACATATTTGGCTATTTTTTGTGTTTTGGAAGCTGCATTCAAAATCCACTTGACTCAGAAATCTTTGAATGGGCATGACACCTCTGGTCTCGGCATCATCAGTGCAAGATGGCAGCTTCCATACCTGGGATAATTTGACTTCACTTTCCTATATAGCGGAAGTGAGTGGAGCTTTCACAAAATAATAATTTTATAATCATTGATAATCTGCCATTTAAATAAAATAAAATAAAATAAAATATCACATAAGTTAATACATTTACTTTAACATCCCTACTTTAAAAATAATTGATCTTTCAAAAAACTTGCACACACTTTAAAATTCTGTTCGATACTTTTTCATTACTTCTTCTAAGTTCCTAAACTTAAATTCAGAGAATTTTAGTTTATTCTCCATTATTTACTCTATTTATGAATTACTCTTTTGTATCTGGATTGACATATCAGACTGGACTGACGTTAGTGCTTTACAAGCAATTTTGCTTCATTTTAACTTTGATATTTAAATTAATGTCTTTTTGTTACTATAAACTTTCTCCTAAACCTCATGCTCCTGGATTACACAAGCATTAATGAGCATTACTGAATGCTGTTATTTATAGTTTTAACTGCAGGGACATTTGACAGTCAGACTGATTAATTTAAGATACTTACAGAAAGCATGTATTTGTAGAACCAGCCAATATAAGGCAAAAACACCTTCAGAGGTAAAGACAACAACTCTCAGATCCTTGACTGCACGCTCCCCATTTCCTAAGAATTAAATGAAAGAATTACATGAATATGGGGATATTTGAAAACAAAAATGGTAACAATCTTTAGAATTTATAAAAAAAATTATCTATTGTGTGTCTGTATATATTGTTCCAGACCCTCTAGATACTGCTTTGCATTTTTGATGTTATATAAAACTGTATGATTATATTCACTCACGTGCTTTCAGGATCAGTTCTGCTATCAGTGTAACAGAGTTCAACAAAACAAGACCAACTGCTCCAAACATGTACATCGTTACATTACAGACATCCACTGTAACAGAAATACACAATAAACATTAAACAATCGATACAGTTGCACTAATTCACTTCATCGTGAGACTATTGCCATCACTGAAGAATAGTTCTTATACATAAACAGATATCTTTTCTAAGCTTCTTCAAAAATACCATACTTTACATTTCTGTGGTATAAATAATTAATATTTTGAAGAAATCAAATCCAATAAATAGGTAAAATGTAAGATACAATTTAAATAATGGATTTTTTAAGTAATTACATGGATTTGATCCTTGCTGCTCAAAGTACACCATCAGCCTCAAAACTTGTAGAAATAAAATAACAGATGTCCATCCAAGAAAATCTGTTGATCAAATATAAATATTATTATTTACAAGTATGTCAGATTATTAATTTAGTTATTATGTGTGTTCTTGAATTTAAACTTAAATTTCAACCTTTATTTAAAAAGAATAAAATTATTTGCCAATAAAATGACTTCATAATTAAACATTTAAGTGGCATACCTGGTTCTGTTTTCAATATGCCTAGTTGAACATAGATTGCTATAACCATATCTAGGAGCATTATTGCATGTGTTATCCATTTTCTGAAGACTGTAAATAAAAAGATGAACAGCTTACATCAATTCAACTTTCACACTTCACATAATAAAACTGATCACATATCTGAAATGATCTGATAAAACTTATCAAAGCTGATGGTCCTGAAGCTTATTTTACATTTACATTTAATCATTTAGCAGATACTTTTATTTCTGTTCTTATTCAACAGTCATTACAAAATGTAAACATGACATGCACATACATTACTGGAATGTAAATGAATATTACTTCATGTACTACGACAGATACACAAATTCAGTAACAAACAGAATGTATTTCAATGTACACTTACTTTTACATTTTAAACATAAACACTGCAGCAACAGCATCAGCAGTAGTAGTAGTACTTGAACCCATGGTAAAAGTGCCAAGACTAAAATAAGATAAAATTAATTTCCTTTAAAATTAAATAATAGTCCATAATACTGTATGAGATTAAAATATCAGATTGCTCAGTTCTTAAACATAAATAAAATAAGCCAGAGATTAAATTAAATCATTATTATTATTCAGTCATCACATTCATGTCAAAAAACGCACAAAAACAAAACATGCCATTGATGAGTTTATCTTAATTCTTAATACATCTCTTTTTTTAGGTAAAGTTGATTTAAAAACAAATAAAATGTTAATATAATATAGTTATAATGCAACATTTACTTTTGGCCCATGGTCCTCAAACATGTTTCATCTTTGACTCTTTATAGTAAAAAGTTTGGGCACGTGGTTTTACATAAATGTGAAAGTTGCTGAATTGTCAACTGAATTTTCATCACAAAAAAGAACATATAACAGGAGACATTATGACAAACATGTCAGTTTCATGTCAGAGATACTTTCTTTATTATATATCATTATTTTAAAAAAACAAACGGTTTCCCTTACCTAGATTGGGAACTCTTAATGAGAACCACAATTGTACTGATTGTGGAGCAGACACAAGAAATGCACAGATCCTTTTAACTTTTATGCTTCTAAAACCTACAAAAAGAAATAGTTATAACAACAACAACAACAACAGCTCTGTCAACACAATCTTTTGGAATTGTACCCTTTTTCATATAATTTGATTATAGCTGTACTTACTACAAAGGAGCCTTCTCTCTTTGTTTGGTCTATTATGCATTTTGAAATGTTTTAGAACTAAGTATTGTGAAAGCATTATCATACTCTAGAGTTATAGTCCAGGGACCTGTACCATGATGGTAGTTTAACAAATTCAGAATTAAAGGATTAGTTCCGAGTTGACAAAACCAAACCACTCCAATCTGGCTTTGTTGGTACCCAGATAGCAAAATTCAAGAGGCCCAGATCAGGCCCACACCTGACACTTTCATCTGGCCCACATACCATTTGGGCAGTCATGTCCTGTTTGCCAGATTTAGGCCTTTTTTGCATTTTAGATTTAGCATTTGCCACATGTAAGCCACCCAAATAAACCAAAACTGGCCCTAATGTGGGCCACAGTTGATTTTTATTCTAATCCTGGTCTTCCCCATATTCCTAATGTGGCCCACATGCTGCATGGAATGGTGGCACTTTGACAGTGGTCCACAAGCAGGCCACTGCACAGCCACATTTTAGCTAATAATGAACCAAATAAACCATAAATTTACATTATTTAGGCCCCGATAAGCCTTAAGTGAGTTATGCATCAACAATACTCAACAAATTTTAAAGAGACATTTTAAAGAAATGTCCTCCCTAAATGTTCAAATAAGTTCCAGAAACGTGTCCTACTTGGTAAAAACTAGTGATGCTAGGCTCTTGAACGAATCGTTCTTTTGAGCCGATTCTCAGGAAGTAAACGGTTGAGCCGGTTCACAAATCGAACTGAATCGAACTTTAGTTCCGGGTTGATGACGCAGGATGCACAGCCAAAGTGGTATGTCTAACTCAAAAAGAACCAAATGAGCCGGTTTTTGTGCGTGGGCTGTTGTTATGTGTTTTTAAACTTTAAATGGTGAAATCGTGTTAAAGGGAAGTTTTTATTAAAGTGTTTTCACATCAAATATACGCTAAAACGTGCAATGATTGTTTTCCCTACAAGTCAAGACATGTTATTGTAATTAAAACAATTCAGGCAAAGTTAGAAAATAAAGCATTAGATACGATAGTTTTTCTATCATTACAATTATAGATAGTTTGACAAAGTTAAATAAAAAGAAGAAGAGTTGAGAGTGTTTGTTTATCTAACAAAAAAGCACCAAACACGTTCGTTAACATTAGAAAATGTTGTCTTATCTTACCGTGTTGTGAAATAAAAAATATCAGACAGTTAAGTAAGATCATACAGTTTAAAAGAAAAAAAGAACCGTCATTTAAAAATAAATGAATATCGTTCGTTAAAACAACAGTCTCCGGCAGTAGTCAAAAACTCCGTGGTTGTCTATTGTTACAATTTAGCTAAGTTAGCTAAGTTAGTCACGACAGAAAAGAAAGAGTCCCGAGCGTCTAGCGCTGATATCCCAGACTTCGTCCTCACTCTGTGCTGTCAAACTCCGAATGAGGCCGAGAGTGCCACGGGCCAAACCACACCTACGAACAACCCCTAACACGGGGCAGAGAGACCGAACCAAAGATTAAAAATAATTAAAGTAATGTTTTTAACATTAGAACGAACGTTATTTTAATAAATCTTTAGCATTTCTTAATTAATGAAACCGTACAGCATTCGCCCTAAACCTTTACACTTTAAAATTAGGTTAGCCTATACAAGATTCCTTTTAAACATACATCTCTAAACACAGGCTTTTATTTTATTTAGTTATTCACAACTGATTTAGTGGTTCCTTTATTTACTCTTTGATTTTTGTCAAGCCAAGACTTCTGACTTGTTATATAACCAGACTTTTTCTCTTTTAAATTACACAAGTTTCCTTTTAAACATACATCTCTAGTCCGTAGGAAAAATGTTGTTTGTTTTATTTTATTTATTTATTCATAGGTTACTTGACACACTTAATACCTTTATTTTACTCTTTGATTTTGTCAATTTTATAACTTGCGATGTGGTATAACAGTTTGAAAGCATACACGTGCGTATGCGTACGCAAACAGGATTTCTCTTTGATTTTCCACCCGTAATGTTTCTGATGTGTTATCTATCAATTGAAACAGATGCACAACGTCTAAACTGTTTTACATCTTACGAAATGTAAATATTTCGTCTCACGCAGTGCAGTGAGACCAGAAGTCTGTGTGTCTGGACTTATGATTACTGATGCGTTCATATCAGTTCAAGAGGTTGTTGTAAACGCGTTTCTCGGGGTGCGTCTCATTTGCTATCTAACGAGATTTTGAGGGGGTCTGGCGTGTGAACTTGTTAGAATGCTAGGTAAAAAGTTCACTGATCAAAGCAACTCCATCGCATCTATTTTATGACATACACCTGCCAGTGTGAACTTTGTCAAAAGTTCGCCGGAATGGTTCACTGGATGGTCAACACACACACACACACACACACACACACACACACACACACACACACACACACACACACACACACACTAAAACAACCCCTACATTTAAACATTTAGACTTTTACAAATGAGAACTTTTAGAATCACACCGGGTATCTCTACAAGATGATGAAAAGCAGCATGATTAAACAATGATATGACTTTTGTTTTAACAAATACATTTTTAGATCTTTCAAACCTAAAACCATGCTGCTCTAAACAAAGCAAGGATTAGAAGCAGTCAAATGATCCTCTGATGAAAGCAAGACGGTTACAGAGACTTTCTTTATGAATTAGAGTTAAATTAGACTACAAATTAGTCGTCATAAGGTTGTTTGCAATAAAATAATTCCTACAAATGTCTCACAGAATCTTTACAACAGATTAGATTTTCTTTCTCACTTTAAAATTGTATTAACCGTGTGTTTAAATGCAGCATGTTTATTTTTCACAGAATAACGTTTTATTTATTAAAATAAAAACAACTGGTCTATATAGGGCTATTTTACAAAGATATGATCAAATAATTGACAGAGGAAATAGTTCAAATAATTGATAAGTCCAACTTATCGACCCTGTTTGATGTGTCTGACGGTTTGTGACAAATATCTTACTGATACAGACATGTTAAATATGTGTAAAACATGTGTAAAGTTCAATATTTCTGTTAAAAATAGTATAATAAAACAAAAACACTCACAAAAACAAGCACACACACACACACACTAAAACAACCCCTATACAGTTAAACATTCAGACTTTTATGATGTCTCATACAAATCTTTTACAAATAAAAAACTTCTTAGAATCACACCGGGTACCTCTACAAGATGATGAAAAGCAGCATGATTAAACAATGATATGACTTTTGTTTTAACAAATAAGTTTTTAGATCTTTCAAACCTAAAACCATGCTGCTCTAAACAAAGCAAGGATTAGAAGCAGTCAAATGATCCTCTGACGAATGCAAGACGGTTACAGAGATTCTTCTTTATGAATTAGACCAAAATTAGACAAAAAAATTAGCTGTCGTGAGGTTGTTTGCCACAAAAGTAGTTCTTAAACAATCTGCAACAAATGTCTCACAGAGTCTTTACAACAAATTAGACTTTCTTTCTCACTTTAAAAATGGTATTATTAACCGTGGGGTTTAAATGCAGCATTTTTTTATTTTTTCACAGTATAATGTATTATTTTATTAAAATAAAAACAACTGAACTACAGTGTATATAGGTTTATTTTTACTAAGATTTGATCAAATAACTGATATAAGAAACATGCAAATATTCAATAAGTCCAACATATCACCCCCAAACTGATGTGTCTAATGGTTTGTGATGACATACATAACTTACTGATACAAACGTGTTAAGATGTTAAGTATCTGTAAAAAATAGTTTAAAAAGTCATGTTTTTTAGCTTTCATGTAGGATTCGTGTCCGCACTCAAATGATTTTTGTGTAACAGAGTCCTGAGACAAATGAAAATAGAATGCGTGAAAGACTTTTCTCTTTAAGATATTTGTAATGACAGACTAAAAGCTTTAGATTGATTAAAACAACTTGTAAAACAATTTGTAAAAATGTACGCATTTCTCTTGAATATGTATACAGTAACCAGTGAGTGCATGAATCAGTATAAATACATATCCTCATAAATTCAGTGCGATTCTATCATATCAATCAATAATTAAAAAAAAAGATTTAATTTATATGCCATACCTGACTTTCTCTTCAAAACACAATAAACTTTCTTACTACTTTTTAAATGTGTAGCACAACCGTTTTTGGGGAGGGGAGGGGAAAACCATATAGTGTTGTGTTTCTAAGTTAGGATGCTTGTAGTTTGTAGTTAATCACATCTTTAACCTATTTTTTTTTTCATTCAAACTCTCTTACGCATGCCCGCAGCTTTCTCAGACAACCACAAATTTCTTAAGACTGTTTTATCATTCAGCTGTAGCTGAAACCCTATAGCAGAGTTATTTTATGCATTATTACAACTATAGATGCTGAAATAGATCATTAACCTGTTTAACTCTAAAAAATGGTTTCACAAACAAGGGTACGCTCATAAAACAAGCCTGGACCCAATTTGAAGCGTGCTAACAACAAGTACAATCATTGCAGAAAATGTATTATAGCACCGCAGTAAGATAAAACTCTGTATGTGCGATTGACCAACTTTTCAGATGTTCAACGTATTATTACAAGGATCTGTTTACCTAGTTTATGATGAAACTAGAAAATATAGGCGTGAGCTAACATTCGTTAAAAATACTGGTCACGTTCAATTAGATAAAGACGTGCAGAGGTAGCGAACACAACAAACTTGGGGGGTCATGAAGCAAACGTCTATCATGACGCACGTTCTCCAGAATGGTGTTGATGACGTGGTTCATAATTTCATGATGAAGACAGACTGAATATTCAGATAGCAGATGGGACTGACTGACTTTTTGCTTGTATTTGATTTCAAGAACGCACAACCAAATCCTATTGCAGAAATATGAAATAAGAAATATGTATTACGTATAATGTAACATAAATGTCTCGAATGAAGCTGCTATATTTTATTAAATCATGCAAGTTCACATACATATCGACGAATACGGTGAACACAAAGAGTTCGCTAACATTACAGCAGTACTGTTTGCAAAAAGAAAAGAAAAAAACAAGACACTCACACACAAAATTTTTACAATCACACACGACAATACAATATGAATTGTGATGTTAAAAATGAAACCGTGGTTCAGAACAACGTGAACAAATCATAAAAAAATATAAAAACACAACGATTTTCATACTGCTACAACTAAGTCTCAAGCTATTATTTTTATTTTTATTTTTATTTTTGGTCTGGTTTCAGAGTCGGTCTACTACGGTGGAAAACTTTGTGATTTATACAGTACGTGTCTTCAAGTAAATGAGGTGTTAAACCTGTGAAACAGTAACAAATAATATTCGACATAATCTAGAATCCAAAACTCTAATGTAACTGTGAGCTTGTTTCACATTCTGTAGATTATCTCAGTAATGAAATCTCAGTTCACTTGCATTTTCAGGCTAACAGCTGAAGTGCGACTTATGCTAAACCTATTTTCAGTCCTTTAGGTTTGGTGAAATGTATGTTATAAAATTCAACAACAGGCGTGACAACTTTGTAAACACGTAACAACTCATTTTTTAAGCTAAATACATGTTTAGATATAAAAATAAAAAAAAAACGATATACTACAATATTTCAAGGCACTGTGCTGTTGAATACAGTAACTTCATGTCGCATTGTTTTAATAAAAGTGGTTCGATTATGAAGACAATCATGACAAAAAGCTGCTGTTGCGTGTGTTTCCTCAGTATAAGCTTTTGGTCAGATGAATACCTAAAACATGTGTCTGTGTACTGGTGCAGACCATCTAAAATGGTTAAAAACGTGCTCCTTTCAAAGCGTTGGTGTGGACAGAATAAAAAAAGACATGAATCACCCCACCTTTCACTTAAAATAATGTATCAACTGTAAGCCGTTTACCTAACTATTGTTTAGAGACATACAAGAAAGAAGTGCGTATCTATGTACGCGCTGTGAAATGCGTAGCTTTAAGAGTTGTACAGGTAACAGAAAAACACAAACACTCGCTTTTTACGCTCGGTTTGTCTTGTGAACCCGCATCGTAGACAGACCGGAAAGACGACCTAAAATAAATCTCATTTGTTTAGTCCTGAGCAGCGTCGTGCAGAGGGACTATCATATTTAATCGATCGATAAAAACATTATTTGCTGTATTTCTTTTTAACCCTGTTAACACCTAATTACAGAATAATGCATCGGAAAATGATCAGACAAATCTGAATATAAAACACCGTATTTAATTTCTTCACTTAGAGAATTTGACATTAAAACGTTATCAATTAAGGAATTTTCTTTAACTCTTGTAGGTTTATGATTGAATAAGAGGTAAATAATAACTAGATAAAGAATGTTGAGAAAGTCTGCAGTAAGGGTATAAGTATGTTTCTCTTTGAGAACTCGTTGGTAATTTACACGTTGGGAACTTGCAGACAACGTTCTGTTTGACAGTATTCTATTTAAGTGTTTTCATAAGAGGGATGTATTGATGCGGTTGTTTGACAAGTTTGAAATGTTTTAATGTTTCTGTTTAAGAGTTTTACATTCAGCATGATGTAAATAAAGCGGTTAAATGAGCACATGGTAGGTTATTATTTCAATTTTAACAAACAGTATGTACTTCAGCGGTTATTTGTGCGATTTCATAATAAAACCATCTAAATTGTTAACAGACTATTATCTTTTACATTAAAACTTAATGAAAACGTTAAGTAACGAGCCATTGTGTAAGACATTAACCAAAACATCACGTTAATATGTTATCCGTCCTTTTACACATATTTTGTGTACTATCGATTTTAAGAGCGTATCGCTCGTGCAGATTATATTGTAAAGTTGTTAAGCTAAATCAATGAGTTTATAAGACTGGTTTATTCTTTCTGCAGACTTATACTTTAGACATGCAGAACATAGCGTTTATGTGTAGGCTGCTCAATATTGGACAGTTCGGGACTCGTATCTGACATGAAGGATCTGTGAATGAAACCGCAACCGCAAACATCATCAGGTTAAATGAACGAAAGACGCCTTCACACCGTTACATTTATTTGAACCTTTCACTGATATAAAACGACCCTGAGTTTTTAGAAAATAATTGTATGCTGACATCACAGCGATATGACTTAAGGAGACGATGAATCGGTTCTTTGAACCGAATGGATCGGGCTTCGCAACACAAACGGAGATCGCAAAAAGGGTTTGTAACATCACTATGCGGAAGAAGCGTATACTTCGCAAAAAAGTGTGGAAATGCGAGTCTTTTTATATAGGGTATCTGAGCGTGCGTATAATCAAGTCTGACGATTTAGAGATCTGTCATGTATGACCATTTTGGGATATGGAACCCCGACGGCCATGTTTGTAGTCTGAGGTGTATGCTGGGTATTGTAGTATTGGGTACCTGAAAGGTCAGCAACATTTGAATGAGGTATTAGTTACAAGCGTTCAATTTAACAGCTTTGTAAAAACAAAAACAAAAATAATTGTTAAAACGTATTTAGCCTAAACAAATACATACATACATTATATATATATATATATATATATATATATATATATATATATATAAGAAGAATACGTTATACTTATGGTAAAACCGACTTGACATGTATATGTTGAAATGGAGCACCCGTTGTTGTGTTATTTTGTGAAATGGCAATAGGATTTGGTTGTGCGTTCTTGAAATCAAATACTAGCAAAAAGTCAGTCAGTCCCATCTGCTATCTGAATATTCAGTCTGTCTTCATCATGAAATTATGAACCACGTCATCAACACCATTCTGGAGAACGTGCGTCATGATAGACGTTTGCTTCATGACCCCCCAAGTTTGTTGTGTTCGCTACCTCTGCACGTCTTTATCTAATTGAACGTGACCAGTATTTTTAACGAATGTTAGCTCACGCCTATATTTTCTAGTTTCATCATAAACTAGGTAAACAGATCCTTGTAATAATACGTTGAACATCTGAAAAGTTGGTCAATCGCACATACAGAGTTTTATCTTACTGCGGTGCTATAATACATTTTCTGCAATGATTGTACTTGTTGTTAGCACGCTTCAAATTGGGTCCAGGCTTGTTTTATGAGCGTACCCTTGTTTGTGAAACCATTTTTTAAGAGTTAAACAGGTTAATGATCTACAACCCCAAATCAGAAAAAGTTGGGACAGTATGGAAAACGCAAATAAAAAAAGAAAGTAGTGATTTCTAAATTTACTTTGACTTGTATTTCATTGCAGATAATATGAACACAAAATATTTCATGTTTTGTCTGGTCAACTTCATGTCATTTGTAAATATACATCCTTTCCTGTCATTCAGACCTGCAACACATTCCAAAAAAAGTTGGGACAGTAAAGCATTTACCACTTTGTAATGTTGCCATTCCTTTTCACAACACTTATAAGACGTTTAGGGACTGAAGACACCAATGATAAAGTGTTTCAGGTGTAATTTTGTCCCATTCTTCCTGCAAACAAGTCTTAAGGTGGACAACAGTACGGGGTCTTCGTTGTCACATTTTGCACTTCAAAATGCGCCACACATTCTCTATTGGAGACAGGTCGGGACTGCAGGCAGGCCAGTCAAGTACCCGTACCCTCTTCCTCCGCAGCCAGGACTTTGTAATGTGTGTAGAATGTGGTTTTGCATTGTCTTGTTGAAATATGCATGGACGTCCCTGGAAAAGATGTCTTCTTGAAGGCAGCATATTGTGCTCCAAAATCTCTATGTACTTTTCAGCATTAATGGTGCCATCACAGAAGTGCAAGTTACCTTTGCCAAGGGCACTGACACAACCCCATACCATGACAAACCCTGGCTTTTGGACTTGTTGCTGGTAACAGTCTGGATGATCCTTTTTTTCTTTGGTCCGGAGCACACGGCGTCCATTCCTCCCAAAAAATACCTGAAATACTGATTCATCTGACCACAGTACACGTTTCCACTGTGTGATGGTCCATCCCAGATGCCTCCGAGCCCAGAGAAGTCGACGGCGCTTCTGGACACTGTTAACATAGGGCTTCCTTTTGGCACAGTACAGTTTTAACTGGCATTTGTGGATGTAACTACGTATTGTGGTACTTGACAAAGGTTTGCCAAAGTAGTCCTGAGCCCATGTGGTGATATCGCTTATAGATGAATGACGATTCTTGATGCAGTGCCGCCTGAGGGATCGGAGATCACGGTTGTTCAGCTTAGGCTTGCGCCCTTGTCCTTTACGCACTGAAATTCCTCCAGATTCCTTGAATCTTTTAATAATGTTATGCACTGTTGAAGGTGAAATATCCAAATCTCTTCCTATCTTTCTTTGAGGAACATTGTTTTTAAACATTTCAATAATTTTCTCACGTATTTGTTGGCAAACTGGCGATCCTCGGCCCATCTTTGCTCCTAAAGGACTAGACCTTTCTTGGATGCTGCTTTTGTACCAAATCATAATTACAATCCCCTGTTGACATCACCTGTTTCAAATCACATCATTATTTAACCAATTTACCTCATTACTAGCCCTAAATTGCTCCTGTCCCAACTTTTTTGGGAATGTGTTGCAGGTCTGAATGACAGGAAAGGATGTATATTTACAAATGACATGAAGTTGACCAGACAAAACATGAAATATTTTGTGTTCATATTGTCTGCAATGAAATACAAGTCAAAGTAAATTTAGAAATCACTACTTTCTTTTTTTCATTTGCGTTTTCCATACTGTCCCAACGTTTTCTGATTTGGGGTTGTATTTCAGCATCTATAGTTGTAATAATGCATTAAATAACTCTGTTATAGGGTTTCAGCTACAGCTGAATGATAAAACAGACTTAAGAATATTGTTGGCAATTTGTGGTTGTCTGAGAAAGCTGCGGGCGTGCGTAAGAGAGTTTGAATGAAAAAAAAAATGTAGGTTAAAGATGTGATTAACTACAAACTACAAGCATCCTAACTTAGAAACACAACACTATATGGTTTTCCCCTCCCCTCCCCTAAAACGGTTGTGCTACACATTTAAAAAGTAGTAAGAAAGTTTATTGTGTTTTGAAGAGAAAGTCAGGTATGGCATATAAATTTAATTTTTTTTTTAATTATTGATTGATATGATAGAATCGCACTGAATTTATGAGGATATGTATTTATACTGATTCATGCACTCACTGGTTACTGTATACATATTCAAGAGAAATGCGTACATTTTTACAAATTGTTTTACAAGTTGTTTTAATCAATCTAAAGCTTTTAGTCTGTCATTACAAATATCTTAAAGAGAAAAGTCTTTCACGCATTCTATTTTCATTTGTCTCAGGACTCTGTTACACAAAAATCATTTGAGTGCGGACACGAATCCTACATGAAAGCTAAAAAAGATGACTTTTTAAACTATTTTTTACAGATACTTAACATCTTAACACGTTTGTATCAGTAAGTTATGTATGTCATCACAAACCATTAGACACATCAGTTTGGGGGTGATATGTTGGACTTATCGAATATTTGCATGTTTCTTATATCAGTTATTTGATCAAATCTTAGTAAAAATAAACCTATATACACTGTAGTTCAGTTGTTTTTATTTTAATAAAATAATACATTATACTGTGAAAAAATAAAAAAATAAAAAAATGCTGCATTTAAACCCCACGGTTAATAATACCATTTTTAAAGTGAGAAAGAAAGTCTAATTTGTTGTAAAGACTCTGTGAGACATTTGTTGCAGATTGTTTAAGAACTACTTTTGTGGCAAACAACCTCACGACAGCTAATTTTTTTGTCTAATTTTGGTCTAATTCATAAAGAAGAATCTCTGTAACCGTCTTGCATTCGTCAGAGGATCATTTGACTGCTTCTAATCCTTGCTTTGTTTAGAGCAGCATGGTTTTAGGTTTGAAAGATCTAAAAACTTATTTGTTAAAACAAAAGTCATATCATTGTTTAATCATGCTGCTTTTCATCATCTTGTAGAGGTACCCGGTGTGATTCTAAGAAGTTTTTTATTTGTAAAAGATTTGTATGAGACATCATAAAAGTCTGAATGTTTAACTGTATAGGGGTTGTTTTAGTGTGTGTGTGTGTGTGCTTGTTTTTGTGAGTGTTTTTGTTTTATTATACTATTTTTAACAGAAATATTGAACTTTACACATGTTTTACACATATTTAACATGTCTGTATCAGTAAGATATTTGTCACAAACCGTCAGACACATCAAACAGGGTCGATAAGTTGGACTTATCAATTATTTGAACTATTTCCTCTGTCAATTATTTGATCATATCTTTGTAAAATAGCCCTATATAGACCAGTTATTTTTATTTTAATACAAACCCGATTCCAAAAAAGTTGGGACACTGTACAAATTGTGAATAAAAAAAGGAATGCAATAATTTACAAATCTCATAAACTTATATTTTATTCACAATAGAATATAGATAACATATCAAATGTTGAAAGTGAGACATTTTGAAATGTCATGCCAAATATTGGCTCATTTTGGATTTCATGAGAGCTACACATTCCAAAAAAGTTGGGACAGGTAGCAATAAGAGGCCGGAAAAGTTAAATGTACATATAAGGAACAGCTGGAGGACCAATTTGCAACTTATTAGGTCAATTGGCAACATGATTGGGTATAAAAAGAGCCTCTCAGAATGACAGTGTCTCTCAGAAGTCAAGATGGGAAGAGAATCACCAATTCCCCCAATGCTGCGGCGAAAAATAGTGGAGCAATATCAGAAATGAGTTTCTCAGAGAAAAATTGCAAAGAGTTGGAAGTTATCATCATCTACAGTGCATAATATCATCCAAAGATTCAGAGAATCTGGAACAATCTCTGTACGTAAGGGTCAAGGCCGGAAAACCATACTGGATGCCCGTGATCTTCGGGCCCTTAGACGGCACTGCATCACATACAGGAATGCTACTGTAATGGAAATCACAACATGGGCTCAGGAATACTAACAGAAAACATTGTCGGTGAACACAATCCACCGTGCCATTCGCCGTTGCCAGCTAAAACTCTATAGGTAAAAAAAAAAGCCATATCTAAACATGATCCAGAAGCGCAGGCGTTTTCTCTGGGCCAAGGGTCATTTAAAATGGACTGTGGCAAAGTGGAAAACTGTTCTGTGGTCAGACGAATGAAAATTTGAAGTTCTTTTTGGAAAACTGGGACGCCATGTCATCCGGACTAAAGAGGACAAGGACAACCCAAGTTATTATCAGCGCTCAGTTCAGAAGCCTGCATCTCTGATGGTATGGGGTTGCATGAGTGCGTGTGGCATGGGCAGCTTACACATCTGGAAAGGCACCATCAATGCTGAAAGGTATATCAAAGTTCTATAACAACATATGCTCCCATCCAGACGTCGTCTCTTTCAGGGAAGACCTTGCATTTTCCAACATGACAATGCCAGACCACATACTGCATCAATTACAACATCATGGCTGCGTAGAAGAAGGATCCGGGTACTGAAATAGCCAGCCTGCAGTCCAGATCTTTCACCCATAGAAAACATTTGGCGCATCATAAAGAGGAAGATGCGACAAAGAAGACCTAAGAAAGTTGAGCAACTAGAAGCCTGTATTAGACAAGAATGGGACAACATTCCTATTCCTAAACTTGAGCAACTTGTCTCCTCAGTCCCCAGACGTTTGCAGACTGTTATAAAAAGAAGAGGGGATGCCACACAGTGGTAAACATGGCCTTGTCCCAACTTTTTTGAGATGTGTTGATGCCATGAAATTTAAAATCAACTTATTTTTCCCTTAAAATGATACATTTTCTCAGTTTAAACATTTGATATGTCATCTACAGCGGGGAAAATAAGTATTTGACACATCAGCCTTTTTATCAGTAAGGGGATTTCTAAGTGGGCTATTGACACAAAATTTCCACCAGATGCAGCCATCAAGCCAAATATTGAATTCATACAAAGAAACCAGAACATTTAAGTATACAAGTTGAGTCATAATAAATAAAGTGAAATGACACAGGGAATAAGTATTGAACACACTTTATTTAATACTTTGTAGAAACGCCTTTGTTGGTGATTACAGCTTCTAGACGCCTCTTGTATGGAGAGACCAGTCGTCTGCATTGCTCAGGAGTGATTCTTTAAATCTTGAAGGTTCCTTGGGCCTCTTTTATGAACTTTGATCTTCAGTTCTCTCCATAGATTTTCTATGGGATTTAGGTCAGTTGATTGACTGGGCCATTCAAGCAGCTTGATTTTCTTTCTTTGAAACCACTTCATTGTGTCCTTGGCCTTGTGTTTGGGATCATGGTCTTGCTGAAATGACCACCCTCTTTTCATTTTCAGCTTTCTGGTAGATGGCAGTAGATTTTTATCCAGAATGTCCCGGTACATTTCTCCATTCATCCTGCCTTCAATAATATGAAGTCTGCCAGTACCCCTTGCTGAAAAGCAGCCCCAAACCATGATGCTTCCACCCCCAAACTTAACTGTTGGTATGGTGTTCTTGGGGTGGTGGGCAGTGCCATTTCTTCTCCAAACATGGTGTGTAGAATGACTGCCAAAAAGTTCAATTTTGCTTTCATCTGACCATACTATAGTCTCCCAATAATCCACAGGCTTCTCCAAATGCTCTTTCGCAAACTTTAACCGAGCCTCAACATGCTTTTTGTTCAGCAATGGAGTCTTGCGTGGTGAGCGTGCATGGATGCCATGGCGGTTCAGTGCATTGCTTATAGTTTTCTTTGAAACAACAGTACCTGCTGATGCAAGGTCTTCCTGAAGTTCTGCCCGAGTGGTTCTTGGCTCTTGGAGAACTCTCCTGATTATTCTTTGGACTCCTCGGACAGGGATCTTACGTAGAGCACCTGATCGTGGCCGGTTTATGGTGAACTGATGCTCTTTCCATTTCCGGATAATGGCCCCCACAGTGCTCACAGGAACATTCAGCATTCTGGAAATGCGCCTATAACCATTCCCATCAAAATGCTTTTCAACGATAAGATTACGAAGATCTACAGAGAGTTCTTTGCTTTTACCCATCATGAAGTCTTTCCTGTGTGCCTCCTAGGTAATGAGAAGCCTTTATAGGCCATCAATTAGGACTAAAGCAGCTGATATCAATTAGTACTGATAGGGGGCAGGGGTTCTCTCTCAATACTGACAGATTTCAGGTGATCTCCTTGCTTTCTATGCCATTTTGCACCTTGTTATCTTCATGTGTTCAATACTTATTCCCTGTGTCATTTTACTTTATTTATTATGACTCAACTTGTATACTTAAATGTTCTGATTTCTTTGTATGAATTCAATATTTGGCTTGATGGCTACATCTGGTGGAAATTTTGTGTCAATAGCCCACTTAGAAATCCCCTTACTGATAAAAATGCTGATGTGTCAAATACTTATTTTCCCCGCTGTATGTTGTATTCTGAATAACATATTGAAATTTGAAACTTCCACATCATTGCATTGTTTTTATTCACAATTTGTACAGTGTCCCAACTTTTTTGGAATCGGGTTTGTAAATAAAACATTATACTTTGAAAAATAAACATGCTGCATTTAAACACACGGTTAATACAATTTTAAAGTGAGAAAGAAAGTCTAATCTGTTGTAAAGATTCTGTGAGACATTTGTAGGAATTATTTTATTGCAAACAACCTTATGACGACTAATTTGTAGTCTAATTTAACTCTAATTCATAAAGAAAGTCTCTGTAACCATCTTGCTTTCATCAGAGGATCATTTGACTGCTTCTAATCCTTGCTTTGTTTAGAGCAGCATGGTTTTAGGTTTGAAAGATCTAAAAATGTATTTGTTAAAACAAAAGTCATATCATTGTTTAATCATGCTGCTTTTCATCATCTTGTAGAGATACCCGGTGTGATTCTAAAAGTTCTCATTTGTAAAAGTCTAAATGTTTAAATGTAGGGGTTGTTTTAATGTGTGTGTGTGTGTGTGTGTGTGTGTGTGTGTGTGTGTGTGTGTGTGTGTGTGTGTGTGTGTGTGTGTTGACCATCCAGTGAACCATTCCGGCGAACTTTTGACAAAGTTCACACTGGCAGGTGTATGTCATAAAATAGATGCGATGGAGTTGCTTTGATCAGTGAACTTTTTACCTAGCATTCTAACAAGTTCACACGCCAGACCCCCTCAAAATCTCGTTAGATAGCAAATGAGACGCACCCCGAGAAACGCGTTTACAACAACCTCTTGAACTGATATGAACGCATCAGTAATCATAAGTCCAGACACACAGACTTCTGGTCTCACTGCACTGCGTGAGACGAAATATTTACATTTCGTAAGATGTAAAACAGTTTAGACGTTGTGCATCTGTTTCAATTGATAGATAACACATCAGAAACATTACGGGTGGAAAATCAAAGAGAAATCCTGTTTGCGTACGCATACGCACGTGTATGCTTTCAAACTGTTATACCACATCGCAAGTTATAAAATTGACAAAATCAAAGAGTAAAATAAAGGTATTAAGTGTGTCAAGTAACCTATGAATAAATAAATAAAATAAAACAAACAACATTTTTCCTACGGACTAGAGATGTATGTTTAAAAGGAAACTTGTGTAATTTAAAAGAGAAAAAGTCTGGTTATATAACAAGTCAGAAGTCTTGGCTTGACAAAAATCAAAGAGTAAATAAAGGAACCACTAAATCAGTTGTGAATAACTAAATAAAATAAAAGCCTGTGTTTAGAGATGTATGTTTAAAAGGAATCTTGTATAGGCTAACCTAATTTTAAAGTGTAAAGGTTTAGGGCGAATGCTGTACGGTTTCATTAATTAAGAAATGCTAAAGATTTATTAAAATAACGTTCGTTCTAATGTTAAAAACATTACTTTAATTATTTTTAATCTTTGGTTCGGTCTCTCTGCCCCGTGTTAGGGGTTGTTCGTAGGTGTGGTTTGGCCCGTGGCACTCTCGGCCTCATTCGGAGTTTGACAGCACAGAGTGAGGACGAAGTCTGGGATATCAGCGCTAGACGCTCGGGACTCTTTCTTTTCTGTCGTGACTAACTTAGCTAACTTAGCTAAATTGTAACAATAGACAACCACGGAGTTTTTGACTACTGCCGGAGACTGTTGTTTTAACGAACGATATTCATTTATTTTTAAATGACGGTTCTTTTTTTCTTTTAAACTGTATGATCTTACTTAACTGTCTGATATTTTTTATTTCACAACACGGTAAGATAAGACAACATTTTCTAATGTTAACGAACGTGTTTGGTGCTTTTTTGTTAGATAAACAAACACTCTCAACTCTTCTTCTTTTTATTTAACTTTGTCAAACTATCTATAATTGTAATGATAGAAAAACTATCGTATCTAATGCTTTATTTTCTAACTTTGCCTGAATTGTTTTAATTACAATAACATGTCTTGACTTGTAGGGAAAACAATCATTGCACGTTTTAGCGTATATTTGATGTGAAAACACTTTAATAAAAACTTCCCTTTAACACGATTTCACCATTTAAAGTTTAAAAACACATAACAACGGCCCACGCACAAAAACAGTCATAAATTCCTTAAACACACTGGAGTGGATAACCAGTTCGCCATTTAGATGTTGGGGGGTGTACAACAGGTGTCCAAAACAGATGTCCAGTTATGGCGGGAGGGAGGGATTGGGGGCTTGGTGGGTGGGATTTTTATGAGGGGCAATAAATCAAATTTTTTGAGACATAGTGCCCTACCGTCTCTCTCGTCATTGCCCAAAAACCGACGTAATTTTCAAAATATTACTGTTATCGTGTCATGAAATGTAGTCTTAAGAGTTTTTCAGGCGAGAATGTAGTTGTTTAAAACTGAAATCTGCGGTTTATTTATAAAGATAGTGCCTATTTGGAAAATTTGCTATGCTGATTTCGGAGCTCCAGGCGATTACCAGGCGCTCAGTGCTCATGTGTCCGCCTTGAGCAGCCTTAGCTCGGTTAGTCCTCTCGACATCTGCCGCTGGCTCTGATGTCTCTATAGTGATTAAACATGAGAGACAATTCGTTTTGGGTATATTTAACAGGCATTCGTGGTCTAATGAATCTATTATTTGTTGCTGGTCATATCGTTTTGGCTGAGCACAAAAGTTATGTTTAACTTTATATATTTATTTTGAACTTTACCGTAGTACAGCACTGACTTTGTAGCATACATTTGACTGAATTGTTTGCTTTTGTCTTTATTTCCTCTTATATAAGCCTCTTATACTTTGTACATATACTTTTATAATGGCTATTATTGTTCATTTAACAAAAAGAGGCAGAGTTGTGATTATTGTCGCGCTTTATTGTCGATCGCTATTTTCCGGCATACACCATGCCTATCAAGTAAGGATACTGTTGGCTGTGGAAAAGCAAGCTGGATCAGGGTGTTCCGTCCCGAATCGTACCGTACTACTGTACTGTACTGACCTGTACCGCTCGGTGGAAAACGAGCCATTAGTCAGTGCCTACTGTGCCACATCTTTGCCAAAACTGGCCCAGATACGTTTTAATATAACTGGGCCACATTTGCTGAAATATGTGGACCACATTTGGTTTGCACCCTGATTAGCCTTTGTCGATTGTGCCACATTTTTGCCAAAGGTGGACCACACTTGGTTGGCACTATTTGGGCCATATTTACTATTTACCACATGGGCCACTTTGGGAAGTTGTGGCCTAATGGTTAGAGAGTCGGACTCGTAATCCAAAGGTTGTGAGTTCGAGTCTCGGGCTGGCAGGGATTGTAGGTGGGGGAGTGAATGTACAGTGCTCTCTTCACCCTCAATACCACAACTGAGGTGCTCTTGAGCAAGGCACTGAACCCCCAACTGCTCCCCGGGCGCCGCAGCATAAATGGCTGCCCACTGCTCCGGGTGTGTGTTCATGGTGTTTGTGTGTGCACTTTGGATGGGTCAAATGCAGAGCACAAATTCCGAGTATGTGTCGCCATATGTCACGTCACTTTCACTTTAGGGTCACATTCAGATTACACATTGCCATGAATACCACATCTTTGCCTACAGAGGCACATATGTGATTTGATACATTTGGGCCATTTTTGCTATTTGTGGGCCACTTCAGGCTTACATCAATTTTGTACGGGCCATAAGAAGGCCAGCAGTGGCGTATCATTGCCTTAAGTGGCCCACATCCGCATGCTATCTGGGTACCATGATGCTGATTATCAACTTTCTTTTTCAACCCAGGCTTTGATCCTGAGTTTGTGGAGCGCATGCACATGAATGTGTGACATCAGTAGTAAACAGCCAATTACATGCCTCGCAACACAAAGCAAATTTGATTCACTTCTCACGACAGATCCAACGGGATCCAAAACTATTTTGCTAAAGGTTGTAGCAATGCCACATAAGGGGTGATTTATGTATACTGTTGTTGATTAACACTAAGTTATTGTTGATCGTTTTATCTTGTTATCACCCCGATATCTGTATTGTTGCTGCTTTATATATATGTGTGTGCATTTGCCCCGGATGAGATCAGTCTCGCGAGAGGTTAGGCGTTGCCTGGCATCGCGAGCTTCCACGTGATTATAACAAGGAAGTTTGTTTTACTATATAGGTAGCCAGCTTACGGCGTTCATTTCTATTTTTGCCTGGGTCTTCAAGCACTTGTGGGATACTTTCCGATCTGTTCTTAGATTATATGGCCACCTCGCTTATGGAGTTTTTTTTTGCACGGTTATTTTTCTGGACATTGGATTACTTACCAAGGAGGAGTTTAACAGTTTCGGATCATTCTTTGGATCTGCTCTCGGACGTTCGCTCATGATCTGCTACCGGTGAAATGGATTCAAATCTTGTATATAGCGTTCACGAACTCAAAGACAATCTACATTACCATACACTCCTCACACACTCATTATTGTGTTTGCTGTATATTTGAGAAAATTTTATAATACACTGGGTATTTAATACAGATTTTGTGTGTCTGTGATTTATATCTTTTTCCTTGGTTGGGTAAAGTTAGCATCTCTCCTATTTTTGTTTTTGTGTTCTACACATCATAATACGTGGAGTGTTACAAGGTTAATATAGTTTAAACGCATTTACATTGAAGAAAGTACTTGTCCATGAAAGAGGACAAATAAAATAATTTATCTTGCTCTATCAGTGCAGTCAATAGTGAAACTTGTGAAGTTAGTTTATATAGTTGATAATCTATAGCGATAGAGACTCATTTAAGCCAGGGGTGTCAAACTCAGTTCCTGGAGGTCTGCAGCCCTGCAGAGTTTTGTTCCAACTCTGCTCCACCACACAAACCATGTAGTTTTCAAACAAGTCTAAATGACTTGATTAGCTGGATCAGGTGTGTTTAATTAGGATTGAATCTAAACCAGGGTTCCTCAATAGGCAGCTCGCAGGCCACATCTGGCCCGTGAGAGAAAAACGTTTGGCTGTGCAACACGACAACTGTCGCATCCAGTGTAGACACGATGTGACAACGAAAACATGGAGAGTCTGAAGAAAAAAATTGTGGACACGGAAAACAGACAATTCAAATGTGAATGGACAGAACAATTCTGAGTGAGTGACTGACTGATACCATCTTTGTTATGGAATACATGTGTTGGTTCACCACAAGATGGCTTTAATTTATATTCAAGATCTGAGGTAAAATATCTATTGTTGCTAATAAATCACATAATCATTACCTAAGATGATCACTGTCATAGTTTGTTTCAGCCGCGACGTTGCAGAAAATAACCCATTTCAAAAATAGAATCCACTGTCGCTTGTTGCTGTTGCGGGTGGTTAGGACAAAAACTACATATCGTATCGCTTCACGTCTGGATGGGACACGGTGTTACAGTTTGAGCCCCCCAAAAATCCAAGTAGGCTATAAAAATATTAATGCTGACAGATCTAATAATTGAATCTACAATTACAGAAAAATGGAGAGAATTGATCCAGTCTTTAGATGAGCAGGAACAGTTGACTTGCATGGCAGACATGGAGTTCCAGATTTTTTGTTTGTTCATTTGTCTTTAATATTCGACAGGCAAAGTTCTTTAGTTTTCTGTATCTGAATACAAACATGTTTACAATTGTTTGAATCATCCAAACTACTGGGGGGGAAATCTGAATATTTATCTTGACTATTTTAGCAACAATAAAATCAAAAACAGCAGCAGCAACAACAACAACAACAACAAATACAACTACAACGACAATAATAATAATAATAAATATAGCTTCAAGCAGCAATGATGGGGCCAAGCACTCCAGCAGCAAAATGAGGAGCTAAGCATAGCATGGAGCATCAGACCAACTGCAGAAATGAGTAATTGAAGGCATTTTAAGATTATTGTAGTCCAAATGCCTGAAAAATAATTTAAAAGTATTAGTAATGCGATTGAATGACTTTTAACTTTTGACCAACAGGTGGCGCTGTTATCAAATCAATGTGGTGTGTTCTGTGTGAGTTGACAATGGCGCACACAAAGTTTGGTGTCAATATGCCAAAGCATTGCAGAGATACAGCTTCAATTGTCATTTTGGCATCATGCCTCAAATTCGTTGCTGTGGAATGCGAAAATGGTTTTGTCTATCGACACAAAATCCATAACTTTTGGTCAGCATAGTCTGAAGATGATACGATTCGATTTTGGTGAAAATCAGACCAACGGTGTAGGAGGAGTTCGAAAAAGTAGGTTTTCAACATAAATCAAAATGGCAAACAAGAATTTTTGCTGACTATGGCAAAGTTGGTTATCACTGTTCTCAGCATGACCCAAGGAATCTACTAATACCAGTCTCATTACAATAGGCAAAATTCACAGAAAGCTATTAGAATTTATTTGACATTTCATTGTAAATTTTGACCACAAGGTGGCACTGTCTCAAAACGTTTTGAGTACTTTCAGGTCATGGTCTCAATGGTACATGGAAAGTTTCGTAATGGTACACCAATGCATTCGTAAAATATAGCATTTTTATCATAAAACTCTATTATAATCAATGGCAATTTCATGTTTTGTTCAATTATAGCGCCACCAAGAGGCACAATCCCACCACATTTTTTACGTGTCCTTAGGGTGTGCCCATACATATGTGTGTCAAATTTGGTGAAAATATCTCATTTTGTTTTGGAGTTATAGACAGATGAAAAATGACTGACTGTTGAGTTTGTTTGCATTTTTGTGCCACATACTATCAAAATTTTGGCAATTGGGCATTAGATTTTAGCCGGGACACTAAGTTTTCGTATTTCCTACGGTGGTTTCGTGTCGATCGGAGTAACAGTTTCTAAGATATTGGCAAATGTTTTTTAAGCGCTACAATGCAACGTTGAACAAACCGTAAGCCAAAATCTGGTAAGTTTGGTATTGTTGGACTCGGCAAGGATTCAGGGGTCTAAAAATTTAACTCTCGTGAAAATATGTCTACCGCACACAAAGTTATAAGCATTTGAAAATTTGATTTTGAAAATTTTGAAAATTTTCTATTTGAAAATTTGATCGTGCTGATGACCCATACCAAGTTTCGTAACGATACGTTAATGCGTTCGTAAAATATAGCATTTTAGTACAAAATTCAATATGGCCGACACCCAAAATGGCTGAAATGGGAAAATTGGATATGGTTGGATTCGGCATGATTCACCAAATCTAATGAGACCCTTTTTATGATTTTAGGCCAAACCATTCACAAGTTATAACCAAAAATATGCATGTTTCGTATCTCCTGACCACTAGGTGGCACAGCGCCGAAACACTGCAGGTAGCCTCAGGTCATGCTTGTTATAACACTCACCAAGTTTCGTCTCAATCTGTCAAACTCTTGTGGAGATATAGCCTCAGATCCATTTTTGCGTGCTTTTCAGCAAATTCGTTAGTGTGGTATTCAAGAACGCTTGGACGAATCGACTTGAATTCCATAACTTTTTGCCAATATGGTCTGTAGATGATCTGCGCCAATTTTGGTGAGAATCGGACGAACCGTCTAGAACAAGTTCGACAAAGTAGGTTTTACGAACAAGTGAATATAGCGAAAAAACTAAACCTTGCGATTTTTTAATTTTGGACTTCATTCGACTCGGCTTGAGCCAACGATTCAGAGGAAAAAAGAATTTTCATTTTGTGGATTATGGTTCAAACGTTATTAGCATTTCAAAATTGAATTTTTGGACAAGTGGTGGCGCTAGAGAGTTTGAGTTAGAGACTCCAAATTTGGTGTGGTTACTATTTACAGTATCATCTATCAGTGTGCCAAATTTGATACATTTTCTTGCAATCGGTTATATGGGCTGCCATTCATTTTCCGGTGGAAGAAACGCAAGAAGAAGAAGAAGAAGAAATATAGCTGCAAGCAGCAATGACGGGACAGGAAGTTCGGCTTACTATGACATAATTGGTATGTATGTTGTCGGCATGACCCAAGGAATAATTTGAGACCAGTTTCATTACAATAGGCTAATGCAATCAAAAGTTATTAGCATTTTTGGAAATGTCATTATTAGTAATTAATGAATGGTTTATTACTCTTGACCAATAGGTGGCGCCGTTACCAAACTGACGTGGCGTGGTCAGTGTGAGGTGACAATGTCACATACAAAGTTTCGTGCGAATATGTCAAAGTTTCGCTGAGATACAGCCTCAGATGCAGTTTGGCATCTCTCCAGCAAATTCGTTGATTCGCTAAACGAAAACCGTTCCGTATATCGACACAAAATCCATAACTTTTTGTCAGCATGGTCTGAAGATGATACGAGTCAAATTTGGTGATAATCGGACTAACGGTCTAGGAGGAGTTCGAAAAAGTAGGTTTTCAACATGAATCAAAATGGCGGTCAGGAAGTTCAGCCAATTATGGCAAAATTGGAATCGATGGTCTCGGCATGAACCAAGGAATCTATCAACATTAGTTTGATTTCAATAGGCTAATGTAAGCAAAAGTTATTAGCATTTTTTAAAATTTCATTAACTTTTGACCACAAGGAGGCGCTGTCACCAAACTTTTTGAGTACCATCAGGGCATGGTGCCGAAAAAGCATACCGAGTTTCGTAATGATACGTCAATGCGTTCATAAAATCTAGCATTTTTTTATGACAAAATTCAATATGGCCGATGCGCAAAATGGCTGACATGGGAAAATCGGATATGGTTGGACTCGGCATGATGCACCGAATCTAAAGAGACCATTTTTATGATTTTTGCCCAAACCATTCACAAGTTATAAGCAAAAATATGCATTTCTCATATCTCCTGACCACTAGATGGCAGAGCGCCGAAACACTGCAGGTAGGCTCAAGTCATGCTTGTTATAACACACACCAAGTTTTGTCTCAATCCGTCAAACTGTTACGGAGATAGAGCCTCAGATCCATTATTGCGTGTTTTTCCGTGAATTCGTTAGTGTGGTAATCGAGAACGCTTGGACGAATCGACCTGAATTCCATAACTTTTTGCCACCATGGTCTGAAGATGCTCTGAGCCAATTTTGGTTAGAATCGGACGAACCGTCTAGGACGAGTTCGACAAAGTAGGTTTTACGAACAATTGAATATAGCGAAAAAACTAAACCTTACGATTTTTGAAATTTGGAATTCATTCGACTTGGCTTAAGCCAAGGAATAAGAGGAAAAAAATTTCATTTTGTGGCATATGGTTCAAAAGTTATTAGCGTAACAAAATTGAATTTTTGGACAAGTGGTGGCGCTAGAGAGTTTGAGTTAGAGACTCCAAATTTGCTGTGGTTACTATTGACACTATCATCTATCAGTGTGCCAAATTTTACAACTTGCCCGCAATTGGTTATATGGGCTGCCATTGACTTTGCGGCGGAAGAAGAAGAATAATAATAACGCCAACAAACACAATAGGTGCCTGTGCACCTTCGGTGCTTGGCCCCTAATAACGCCAACAAACACAATAGGTGCCTACGCACCTTTGGTGCTTGGCCCCTAATAATATTAATAATATATATATATTTTTTTTTTTTGCGTCAGACATGTGTCACTTTGCTCATATCTGATTGGTCCAATTTCAGTTTGAGATCTCTAACCCAGAACATAACCTGCCCCGGAGCAGGTTAGCTGTGCAGTGTAAGTTACTATGGCAATGAACACAGATAAAAGCCAAGCCACTTTCATGGTGCCTAAAACCCAGGATTGGTGCAAACTAAACTGAAAGTTACCTGGCTAGCAGCTAAACCGGCTTCATGGTACAGGCCCCTGATCTCTGTTAGCTCACTGTCACTCTAATAACTAAACAAAAATAATAATATAGAATACACTAATATAAAGATAAAGAGGATTTTAAAAGAACATATTTGTAAGAAATTGGAAATAAGAATGTGTCAACCTGGCTTTATATTAAGTAATAGTCCTGCTGCTGATTATTTTTTTTCACCAAAGATTAAAACAACAATTTAAGTTCTCAATGTATTGTTTCCGAATATTAGTTTTGGTAATTAAGACAACATAAGAAAAAATAATATTTTGTTACTTTAAATAAACATAAATGTTTGAGCATATAACATAGGGGGATTTTTTTTTTTTTTTACTAAACCATGCCACTCAGCAATATAATAGAAACAGATCATACAGAAACTCTTACCTCCACACAGGATGAGACAGCCCAGCACAACAAACCCAAAACATACTCCAAAAATTATGCGAATCTCATTGCCCGGGTCTAGTGCACTGTTCTTCCAGCCATACATAAAAAGAACTTCCCAGAGGAATAGATATAAATGAAATGTCACACAGCATAAAATATAAAGCAAAACTACACGATGCAATAAAGACAAAACTGTAAAAAATATCTAATCTTATTACTGTTAACTGACAAATAATAATTATAATTCTGGCAGCCATAATTATCACAACAATGAGCATGAGTTTGGATTTACTAACCTGAATAAACAATGACCGTAAGAACAGCAAATTCTCCTGTTAAACTTGAAAACCTGATCCATGTTTTAAGGTGGTCTGAAAAAAAAGGAAAGAGTTAATATTTTTAAAAGCACTAATGGACTAGACAATATTAGACTGTTTATTAGTCCCACACTGATATCATGTCCTTTACTGTTGTTTGGTAATCAGCTCACCTGATTGTCTCTGCCATACTCTTAAAAAAAATGCTGCGTTAAATACAACCCAGCGCTGGGTAAAATATGGACAAACCCAGTGATTGGTTTGTTTAGACACAGCGGTTGGGTTACTGCCCAGAAGGCTGGGTTAAACATTTAACCCAACTGTTGGTTGAAAACAACCCAATCGCTGGGTTTGTCCATATAACCCAGCATTTTTTAGAGTGTGCCTAAGACTAGTTGTCAAGTAGAGGCATGTTTAGTTTAAAAGAAGTTTAAACTAGATTAAATGTTTAGAATTAAAGCTACCTGCAGTATTTGACATAAAAAAAAATTCATTTATGTCATCATCTACTTCACCCTTAAAACAGGGCTGATTTTTTTTGTAGTTCACAAGAAGGTGTTGTTTAGTATGGTGCACTCTTTTCCATACAATGAAAGTGGACAGGAACTGAGGTTGCTCCAAAAAGGACAAACATCACCAAAAAGTATGTGCTTCTGTGTCAAGTCAGAATAGGATAGCAAGCCAGCCCCAAATACTTGATTTTGCATCTGCACTTTTACTTTTTGTTCGTTTATAGAACGATAGTTTTGGTAAAAAAAACAAACAAAAAAAAACGTAAATTGCAATATGATGTCTATGTTGTCATAAATATGCATTTTTATCTTTAAAGGGAAAACATACCTTGAAGATACTTTAAATAGGGTAAAGCCCAAATCAACATAACAGGCCTCAGAATATTAAGAGCACAGCAAGTGATGGTTTCATTGAGGAATCCTGGAACAGAATATTTAATTATAGCACATGGTGGTCTTGATTTATGGATGAGAAAAAGATGCTATAATCTGCCAACATAATACTGTACTTTATATATTACAATTATAACTACAACCACCAAAGTACTTAATTCACCTTCAGTAAGACCCCAGAAGATGAAGGCAAAGAACATACAGATGTTTGGACAAAAGACCAGAGAAACCTGAAGATTCCAGATTGTTCTGATAGTGACTAGAAAAAATGCAGAATAATCAACAGTTAAATGAGCAAAACACTTGCAGTAACACATACTGTACAGAGATCTTTCCCTTCCAAACACACCTGTGTTTTTTGATTTGCAGTAGATCAGATAGCAGAGCAGAAGCACAGGTCCAATTGCAGCAGAAATACAGAAAACCAACACAGTTATGTGAAAAGTAGAGAAACCTGTGAAACAAAAAAATAGAGATAGCATTTGCAAATGCACTAAATAAACTTGGTATATTTAGTCATTGTTTCTTATAGAGAAATAATTAAGAAGTTTGTAATTACGGCAATTAATTCCTTAAATCAATTGCTGCAACTATTATATTTTGGCAGCAGCTACTAAATATGACATAATAATTGCTCTTTACACTGCATCAATGCCAAAAAATAATCTTATTTACACCAAGTGCAAATACATAGTGATAGACGCTTTTCACACAGTGTCACCAGAGGTATATTCTATAAAGGCAAAATATTTGTGTGTGATTTGAATGGGTCGGTGGAGTCAATGAAAATATCATTGTCAACAAGGTTGGCTTTTTAAAATTTGTGTAAACAGAGATTTATTTATTTATTTGTTTGTAGCTGTTAATTCACCTAGTCTCTCCAGTTCTACAGTTGTATTGGCTGAAAGCCCTCCAGCAAACACTTGACACATGTAAACTCCTTTATCCTCAGTTCTGACACTCTTCAGTCTGAGAGAGAAGTTTAATTTGGGGATTTCATCAGTGAAGAACTCAGCTCTGTCTATGTATTGTTCATCTGCTGCCTCTGGTAAAGTCTCATTGTTTTGGAAGAGCAGAACCAGAATGTCTCCATCTGTTCTTATCCATGAAACCTCAATGTCTTCAAGTGGGACGTGAGAGTCCACAGAGCAGTTCAGAGTGATGTCTTCACCATCATATGCAGAAATGGAATGATCTGATCCTGATACTATCAAACGTTCTAAAAGACAAAAAAAAAAATGGTTCCATTACATAAAATACATCCAATGTCATTTGATTTATATTTTCAACAGAATTCAAGTGGCTCTCACTCACCATGTTTTATTTGAACCACAATTTCTCCAGAATCCTGTTGACTGTAAACTTTACATGTGTATTGTCCCTCATCTTCAGCTCTCAGTTTGTCCAGCCGGAGGGAGAAGTTTCCACGTTGAATCTCTTCAGTAAAGAAATGAGCTCTATCCTGATAATCCTGCTGCTGGGCCTCTGTTCGACTCTCACCATCCAGAAACAAATGGACTAGAGTCTCTGAGTCTGTTCTTCTCCACTCCACCTCCAGACCCTCCACTGGTAAGAGTTCATCAACAGAACAGGGCAAAACCACTGAAGATCCCAGA
>JALXFT010002605.1:0-46073 GCA_023376895.1 Aspiorhynchus laticeps | reverse complement strand
CTGTAATGGGTTAGTGGATGATTGTCCACCAACCTATTAAACCGGAACCATACAATAATCTGCAAGTGGACACATATCCCACTTGCAATGTATTCAATTGAATGGCTATGTTAATAATCTGCAAGTGGACACATATCCCACTTGCAATGTATTCAATTGAATTGCTGTAATGGGTTAGTGGGATGATTGTCCACCAGCCTATTAAACCGGAACTGTACAATAATCTGCAAGTGGACACATATCCCACTTGCAATGTATTCAATTGAATGGCTATGTTAATAATCTGCAAGTGGACACATATCCCACTTGCAATGTATTCAATTGAATGGCTATGTTAATAATCTGCAAGTGGACACATATCCCACTTGCAATGTATTCAATTGAATGGCTGTAATGGGTTAGTGGGATGATTGTCCACCAACCTATTAACCTGTTAACTAGCACCAGGACGCCAGCGTCCTCAGAGCTCTTTGTTTGCACACGCCATTGTTTTCAAACAGATAAAGTAAAACAGGACAAAATGAATCTTGACAAACTATATATCATTTTGAAGGTCTAAGCCTCTAGCATCGACGACAGATAGCTGTTTTTCGATAGAAAGCTTATACGGAATGTATTTGCTAAATTTGTGTAAGCAGTACACATCAAAACATGTAGAAAATAAACCGCAGCACATACCATATTCGTCCTGATAACGGCTCTCAAACGTATCCACTGCTGTAAATCCTGGTTTCATTTGAAAGATAAGAGTCCAGTGAACAACATCCCATCGAGCACTTTTAGTCCAAAGAAACAACAACGCTGTAATTTAGATCGTAATCCTTTGTTTACGTCTCATCTCTTGAGGGAGAGCTATTGTTTGTGTCCGTTATGGAACAAACTACGCTCAAAAACAGCGTCTTGGTGGTAAAAAAAACAGCACGATTTTGTAGCAGGCAATGTCCCAAACAGAATGAAATCATCCAAAAATAAAAAAGTCAAAGATACACGGAAGATTGATTATTTGAATTCTGGCGCTCCCTCGCGACGCGCATGACGCACGCTGTGACGCACCTGTCATCTGATGGGGCGTAACTTAGCGATCTTTTAGCACTATAAAAAAAAAAGAAAAAACATTTTTTTTTTTTCTTCAGCAGCAGTTTTCATATATGTTTGCGTGTTTTGTGGAGAATGGGCCTGTATCTGTGTGATTAACATCCGTATAGCTGATAATCAGCATCTGATTACTGACTGTTCACAGATATCAGTGTGAATGCAGTCTATATAAAAGTCCATTATAATGTGAATATTGACTATATTGGGCAGCCATCAGTATGATTAGCATATGTATGAATGATCATCAGCAAGTGATTACTAATGTATGAACAGGAGAGCATCTGTTTGTCAGGAAATCAGTATGTACTTAAGTTATTTTTTTATTATTATTATTGTTTTTTTTTTTCATCACTCAAAAATTATTATTATTGTATTTTTCTAGTGCTCAAATAAATCACTTATACGATGTCTAAGATTCTGTCTACTGTTTTATAATTGAAAAACTGCAGTGGCATATATAAAGACTAATAGTTTGTAGTAGAACCCTTCAATAATTTGGTAAATATTTTTCCTCAAACAGGGGGGGGGGGACTAGAAAAATGGCTGCAGGAATCTCATTTTTCATGGTATCTTCTTCAGATTTGAAATATAAACTCATGAGACATGTGGCTTTCAGCCCATTACTTTTCTGGATTTCTCCAGGATTTATTTCATGTATTTTTATATTAAATTTTAAAAAAATTCAGTGTGGTACAATTTTTATCAAGGCACTTCAGTGTCTATAACTTTTTATATTTTTGAGCATCATCAACTCTGGATGATGGATAGTAAAGGTCAAAGGGTCTTCTTTCCAAAAACACCACAATTGTGTGTGTGGCACACTGAAGTCAGGAACTGTTACCATTTTAAGTTAGTTAGTCATTTTCAGCTGTGATTCCCAATATGGGGGGTGCTAGTTAACCTGTTAACTAGCACCAGGACGCCAGCGTCCTCAGAGCTCTTTGTTTGCACACGCCATTGTTTTCAAACAGATAAAGTAAAACAGGACAAAATGAATCTTGACAAACTATATATCATTTTGAAGGTCTAAGCCTCTAGCATCGACGACAGATCGCTGTTTTTCGATAGAAAGCTTATACGGAATGTATTTGCTAAATTTGTGTAAGCAGTACACATCAAAACATGTAGAAAATATCCCGCAGCACATACCATATTCATCCTGATAACGGCTCTCAAACGTCTCCACTGCTGTAAATCCTGGTTTTGTTTGAAAGATAAGAGTCCAGTGAACAACATTCCATCGAGCACTTTTAGTCCAAAGAAACAACAACGCTGTAATTTAGATCGTAATCCTTTGTTTACGTCTCATCTCTTCAGGGAGAGCTATTGTTTGTGTCCGTTATGGAACAAACTACGCTCAAAAACAGCGTCTTGGTGGTAAAAAAACAGCACGATTTTGTAGCAGACAATGTCCCAAACAGAATGAAACCATCCAAAAAAAAAAAAGTCAAAGATACACGGAAGATTGTTTATTTGAATTCTGGCGCTCCCTCGCGACGCGCATGACGCACGCTGTGACGCACCTGTCATCTGACGGGGCGTAACTTAGCGATCTTTTAGCACTATAAAAAAAAAGAAAAAACATTTTTTTTTTTCTTCAGCAGCAGTTTTCATATATGTTTGCGTGTTTTGTGGAGAATGGGCCTGTATCTGTGTGATTAACATCCGTATAGCTGATAATCAGCATCTGATTACTGACTGTTCACAGATATCAGTGTGAATGCAGTCTATATAAAAGTCCATTATAATGTGAATATTGACTATATTGGGCAGCCATCAGTATGATTAGCATATGTATGAATGATCATCAGCAAGTGATTACTAATGTATGAACAGGAGAGCATCTGTTTGTCAGGAAATCAGTATGTACTTAAGTTATTTTTTTATTATTATTATTGTTTTTTTTTTTCATCACTCAAAAATTATTATTATTGTATTTTTCTAGTGCTCAAATAAATCACTTATACGATGTCTAAGATTCTGTCTACTGTTTTATAATTGAAAAACTGCAGTGGCATGTATAAAGACTAATAGTTTGTAGTAGAACCCTTCAATAATTTGGTAAATATTTTTCCTCAAACAGGGGGGGGGGGGGGGGGGACTAGAAAAATGGCTGCAGGAATCTCATTTTTCATGGTATCTTCTTCAGATTTGAAATATAAACTCATGAGACATGTGGCTTTCAGCCCATTACTTTTCTGGATTTCTCCAGGATTTATTTCATGTATTTTTATATTAAATTTTAAAAAAATTCAGTGTGGTACAATTTTTATCAAGGCACTTCAGTGTCTATAACTTTTTATATTTTTGAGCATCATCAACTCTGGATGATGGATAGTAAAGGTCAAAGGGTCTTCTTTCCAAAAACACCACAATTGTGTGTGTGGCACACTGAAGTCAGGAACTGTTACCATTTTAAGTTAGTTAGTCATTTTCAGCTGTGATTCCCAATATGGGGGGTGCTAGTTAACAGGTTAACAGGTTAAACCGGAACCATACAATAATCTGCAAGTGGACACATATCCCACTTGCAATGTATTCATCTGATTGGCTATGTTAATAATCTGCAAGTGGACACATATCCCACTTGCAATGTATTCAATTGAATTGCTGTAATGGGTTAGTGGGATGATTGTCCACCAGCCTATGAAACCGGAACTATACAATAATCTGCAAGTGGACACATATCCCACTTGCAATGTATTCAATTGAATGGCTATGTTAATAATCTGCAAGTGGACACATATCCCACTTGCAATGTATTCAATTGAATGGCTATGTTAATAATCTGCAAGTGGACACATATCCCACTTGCAATGTATTCAATTGAATGGCTGTAATGGGTTAGTGGGATGATTGTCCACCAACCTATTAAACCGGAACCATACAATAATCTGCAAGTGGACACATATCCCACTTGCAATGTATTCATCTGATTGGCTATGTTAATAATCTGCAAGTGGACACATATCCCACTTGCAATGTATTCAATTGAATGACTGTAATGGGTTAGTGGGATGATTGTCCACCAACCTATTAAACCGGAACCATACAATAATCTGCAAGTGGACACATATCCCACTGGCAATGTATTCAATTGAATGGCTATGTTAATAATCTGCAAGTGGACACATATCCCACTTGCAATGTATTCAATTGAATGGCTATGTTAATAATCTGCAAGTGGACACATATCCCACTTGCAATGTATTCAATTGAATGGCTGTAATGGGTTAGTGGGATGATTGTCCACCAACCTATTAAACCGGAACCATACAATAATCTGCAAGTGGACACATATCCCACTTGCAATGTATTCAATTGAATGGCTATGTTAATAATCTGTAAGTGGACACATGTCCCACTTGCAATGTATTCAATTGAATGGCTGTAATGGGTTAGTGGGATGATTGTCCACCAACCTATTAAACCGGAACCATACAATAATCTGCAAGTGGACACATATCCCACTTGCAATGTATTCATCTGAATGGCTATGTTAATAATCTGCAAGTGGACACATATCCCACTTGCAATGTATTCAATTGAATGGCTGTAATGGGTTAGTGGGATGATTGTCCACCAACCTATTAAACCGGAACATACAATAATCTGCAAGTGGACACATATCCCACTGGCAATGTATTCAATTGAATGGCTATGTTAATAATCTGCAAGTGGACACATATCCCACTTGCAATGTATTCAATTGAATGGCTATGTTAATAATCTGCAAGTGGACACATATCCCACTTGCAATGTATTCAATTGAATGGCTGTAATGGGTTAGTGGGATGATTGTCCACCAACCTATTAAACCGGAACCATACAATAATCTGCAAGTGGACACATATCCCACTTGCAATGTATTCATCTGATTGGCTATGTTAATAATCTGCAAGTGGACACATATCCCACTTGCAATGTATTCAATTGAATGACTGTAATGGGTTAGTGGGATGATTGTCCACCAACCTATTAAACCGGAACCATACAATAATCTGCAAGTGGACACATATCCCACTGGCAATGTATTCAATTGAATGGCTATGTTAATAATCTGCAAGTGGACACATATCCCACTTGCAATGTATTCAATTGAATGGCTATGTTAATAATCTGCAAGTGGACACATATCCCACTTGCAATGTATTCAATTGAATGGCTGTAATGGGTTAGTGGGATGATTGTCCACCAACCTATTAAACCGGAACCATACAATAATCTGCAAGTGGACACATATCCCACTTGCAATGTATTCAATTGAATGGCTATGTTAATAATCTGTAAGTGGACACATGTCCCACTTGCAATGTATTCAATTGAATGGCTGTAATGGGTTAGTGGGATGATTGTCCACCAACCTATTAAACCGGAACCATACAATAATCTGCAAGTGGACACATATCCCACTTGCAATGTATTCATCTGAATGGCTATGTTAATAATCTGCAAGTGGACACATATCCCACTTGCAATGTATTCAATTGAATGGCTGTAATGGGTTAGTGGGATGATTGTCCACCAACCTATTAAACCGGAACCATACAATAATCTGCAAGTGGACACATATCCCACTTGCAATGTATTCAATTGAATGGCTATGTTAATAATCTGTAAGTGGACACATATCCCACTTGCAATGTATTCAATTGAATGGCTGTAATGGGTTAGTGGGATGATTGTCCACCAACCTATTAAACCGGAACCATACAATAATCTGCAAGTGGACACATATCCCACTTGCAATGTATTCAATTGAATGGCTATGTTAATAATCTGCAAGTGGACACATATCCAACTTGCAATGTATTCAATTGAATTGCTGTAATGGGTTAGTGGGATGATTGTCCACCAACCTATTAAACCGGAACTATACAATAATCTGCAAGTGGACACATATCCCACTTGCAATGTATTCAATTGAATGGCTATGTTAATAATCTGCAAGTGGACACACATCCCACTTGCAATGTATTCAATTGAATGGCTATGTTAATAATCTGCAAGTGGACACATATCCCACTTACAATGTATTCAATTGAATGGCTGTAATGGGTTAGTGGGATGATTGTCCACCAACCTATTAAACCGGAACCATACAATAATCTGCAAGAGGACACATATCCCACTTGCAATGTATTCAATTGAATGGCTATGTTAATAATCTGCAAGTGGACACATATCCCACTTGCAATGTATTCAATTGAATGGCTGTAATGGGTTAGTGGGATGATTGTCCACCAAACCTATTAAACCGGAACCATACAATAATCTGCAAGTGGACACATATCCCACTTGCAATGTATTCATCTGAATGGCTATGTTAATAATCTGCAAGTGGACACATATCCCACTTGCAATGTATTCAATTGATTGGCTGTAATGGGTTAGTGGGATGATTGTCCACCAACCTATTAAACCGGAACCATACAATAATCTGCAAGTGGACACATATCCCACTGGCAATGTATTCAATTGAATGGCTATGTTAATAATCTGCAAGTGGACACATATCCCACTTGCAATGTATTCAATTGAATGGCTGTAATGGGTTAGTGGGATGATTGTCCACCAACCTATTAAACCGGAACCATACAATAATCTGCAAGTGGACACATATCCCACTGGCAATGTATTCAATTGAATGGCTATGTTAATAATCTGCAAGTGGACACATATCCCACTTGCAATGTATTCAATTGAATGGCTATGTTAATAATCTGCAAGTGGACACATATCCCACTTGCAATGTATTCAATTGAATGGCTGTAATGGGTTAGTGGGATGATTGTCCACCAACCTATTAAACCAGAACCATACAATAATCTGCAAGTGGACACATATCCCACTTGCAATGTATTCAATTGAATGGCTATGTTAATAATCTGTAAGTGGACACATATCCCACTTGCCCATGTATTCAATTGAATGGCTATGTTAATAATCTGCAAGTGGACACATATCCCACTTGCAATGTATTCAATTGAATGGCTATGTTAATAATCTGTAAGTGGACACATATCCCACTTGCAATGTATTCAATTGAATGGCTGTAATGGGTTAGTGGGATGATTGTCCACCAACCTATTAAACCGGAACCATACAATAATCTGCAAGTGGACACATATCCCACTTGCAATGTATTCAATTGAATGGCTATGTTAATAATCTGCAAGTGGATACATATCCCACTTGCAATGTATTCAATTGAATGGCTGTAATGGGTTAGTGGGATGATTGTCCACCAAACCTATTAAACCGGAACCATACAATAATCTGCAAGTGGACACATATCCCACTTGCAATGTATTCATCTGAATGGCTATGTTAATAATCTGCAAGTGGACACATATCCCACTTGCAATGTATTCAATTGAATGGCTATGTTAATAATCTGCAAGTGGACACATATCCCACTTGCAATGTATTCAATTGAATGGCTATGTTAATAATCTGCAAGTGGACACATATCCCACTTGCAATGTATTCAATTGAATGGCTGTAATGGGTTAGTGGGATGATTGTCCACCAACCTATTAAACCGGAACCATACAATAATCTGCAAGTGGACACATATCCCACTTGCAATGTATTCAATTGAATGGCTATGTTAATAATCTGCAAGTGGACACATATCCCACTTGCAATGTATTCAATTGAATGGCTGTAATGGGTTAGTGGGATGATTGTCCACCAACCTATTAAACCGGAACCATACAATAATCTGCAAGTGGACACATATCCCACTTGCAATGTATTCAATTGAATGGCTATGTTAATAATCTGCAAGTGGACACATATCCCACTTGCAATGTATTCAATTGAATGGCTGTAATGGGTTAGTGGGATGATTGTCCACCAACCTATTAAAACCGGAACCATACAATAATCTGCAAGTGGACACATATCCCACTTGCAATGTATTCAATTGAATGGCTATGTTAATAATCTGCAAGTGGACACATATCCCACTTGCAATGTATTCAATTGAATGGCTGTAATGGGTTAGTGGGTTGATTGTCCACCAACCTATTAAACCGGAACCATACAATAATCTGCAAGTGGACACATATCCCACTTGCAATGTATTCAATTGAATGGCTATGTTAATAATCTGCAAGTGGACACATATCCCACTTGCAATGTATTCAATTGAATGGCTGTAATGGGTTAGTGGGATGATTGTCCACCAACCTATTAAACCGGAACCATACAATAATCTGCAAGTGGACACATATCCCACTGGCAATGTATTCAATTGAATGGCTATGTTAATAATCTAGAAGTGGACACATATCCCACTTGCAATGTATTCAATTGAATGGCTATGTTAATAATCTGCAAGTGGACACATATCCCACTTGCAATGTATTCAATTGAATGGCTATGTTAATAATCTGCAAGTGGACACATATCCCACTTGCAATGTATTCAATTGAATGGCTGTAATGGGTTAGTGGGATGATTGTCCACCAACCTATTAAACCGGAACCATACAATAATCTGCAAGTGGACACATATCCCACTTGCAATGTATTCAATTGAATGGCTATGTTAATAATCTGCAAGTGGACACATATCCCACTTGCAATGTATTCAATTGAATGGCTGTAATGGGTTAGTGGGATGATTGTCCACCAACCTATTAAACCGGAACCATACAATAATCTGCAAGTGGACACATATCCCACTTGCAATGTATTCAATTGAATGGCTATGTTAATAATCTGCAAGTGGACACATATCCCACTTGCAATGTATTCAATTGAATGGCTGTAATGGGTTAGTGGGTTGATTGTCCACCAACCTATTAAACCGGAACCATACAATAATCTGCAAGTGGACACATATCCCACTTGCAATGTATTCAATTGAATGGCTATGTTAATAATCTGCAAGTGGACACATATCCCACTTGCAATGTATTCAATTGAATGGCTGTAATGGGTTAGTGGGATGATTGTCCACCAACCTATTAAACCGGAACCATACAATAATCTGCAAGTGGACACATATCCCACTGGCAATGTATTCAATTGAATGGCTATGTTAATAATCTAGAAGTGGACACATATCCCACTTGCAATGTATTCAATTGAATGGCTATGTTAATAATCTGCAAGTGGACACATATCCCACTTGCAATGTATTCAATTGAATGGCTATGTTAATAATCTGCAAGTGGACACATATCCCACTTGCAATGTATTCAATTGAATGGCTGTAATGGGTTAGTGGGTTGATTGTCCACCAACCTATTAAACCGGAACCATACAATAATCTGCAAGTGGACACATATCCCACTTGCAATGTATTCAATTGAATGGCTATGTTAATAATCTGCAAGTGGACACATATCCCACTTGCAATGTATTCAATTGAATGGCTGTAATGGGTTAGTGGGATGATTGTCCACCAACCTATTAAACCGGAACCATACAATAATCTGCAAGTGGACACATATCCCACTGGCAATGTATTCAATTGAATGGCTATGTTAATAATCTAGAAGTGGACACATATCCCACTTGCAATGTATTCAATTGAATGGCTATGTTAATAATCTGCAAGTGGACACATATCCCACTTGCAATGTATTCAATTGAATGGCTATGTTAATAATCTGCAAGTGGACACATATCCCACTTGCAATGTATTCAATTGAATGGCTGTAATGGGTTAGTGGGATGATTGTCCACCAACCTATTAAACCGGAACCATACAATAATCTGCAAGTGGACACATATCCCACTTGCAATGTATTCAATTGAATGGCTATGTTAATAATCTGCAAGTGGACACATATCCCACTTGCAATGTATTCAATTGAATGGCTGTAATGGGTTAGTGGGATGATTGTCCACCAACCTATTAAACCGGAACCATACAATAATCTGCAAGTGGACACATATCCCACTTGCAATGTATTCAATTGAATGGCTATGTTAATAATCTGCAAGTGGACACATATCCCACTTGCAATGTATTCAATTGAATGGCTGTAATGGGTTAGTGGGTTGATTGTCCACCAACCTATTAAACCGGAACCATACAATAATCTGCAAGTGGACACATATCCCACTTGCAATGTATTCAATTGAATGGCTATGTTAATAATCTGCAAGTGGACACATATCCCACTTGCAATGTATTCAATTGAATGGCTGTAATGGGTTAGTGGGATGATTGTCCACCAACCTATTAAACCGGAACCATACAATAATCTGCAAGTGGACACATATCCCACTGGCAATGTATTCAATTGAATGGCTATGTTAATAATCTAGAAGTGGACACATATCCCACTTGCAATGTATTCAATTGAATGGCTATGTTAATAATCTGCAAGTGGACACATATCCCACTTGCAATGTATTCAATTGAATGGCTATGTTAATAATCTGCAAGTGGACACATATCCCACTTGCAATGTATTCAATTGAATGGCTGTAATGGGTTAGTGGGATGATTGTCCACCAACCTATTAAACCGGAACCATACAATAATCTGCAAGTGGACACATATCCCACTTGCAATGTATTCAATTGAATGGCTATGCTAATAATCTGCAAGTGGACACATATCCCACTTGCAATGTATTCAATTGAATGGCTGTAATGGGTTAGTGGGATGATTGTCCACCAACCTATTAAACCGGAACCATACAATAATCTGCAAGTGGACACATATCCCACTGGCAATGTATTCAATTGAGTGGCTATGTTAATAATCTGCAAGTGGACACATATCCCACTTGCAATGTATTCAATTGAATGGCTATGTTAATAATCTGCAAGTGGACACATATCCCACTTGCAATGTATTCAATTGAATGGCTATGTTAATAATCTGCAAGTGGACACATATCCCACTTGCAATGTATTCAATTGAATGGCTGTAATGGGTTAGTGGGATGACTGTCCACCAACCTATTAAACCGGAACCATACAATAATCTGCAAGTGGACACATATCCCACTTGCAATGTATTCAATTGAATGGCTATGTTAATAATCTGCAAGTGGACACATATCCCACTTGCAATGTATTCAATTGAATGGCTATGTTAATAATCTGCAAGTGGACACATATCCCACTTGCAATGTATTCAATTGAATGGCTGTAATGGGTTAGTGGGATGATTGTCCACCAACCTATTAAACCGGAACCATACAATAATCTGCAAGTGGACACATATCCCACTTGCAATGTATTCAATTGAATGGCTATGCTAATAATCTGCAAGTGGACACATATCCCACTTGCAATGTATTCAATTGAATGGCTGTAATGGGTTAGTGGGATGATTGTCCACCAACCTATTAAACCGGAACCATACAATAATCTGCAAGTGGACACATATCCCACTGGCAATGTATTCAATTGAGTGGCTATGTTAATAATCTGCAAGTGGACACATATCCCACTTGCAATGTATTTAATTGAATGGCTATGTTAATAATCTGCAAGTGGACACATATCCCACTTGCAATGTATTCAATTGAATGGCTATGTTAATAATCTGCAAGTGGACACATATCCCACTTGCAATGTATTCAATTGAATGGCTTTAATGGGTTAGTGGGATGATTGTCCACCAACCTATTAAACCGGAACCATACAATAATCTGAAAGTGGACACATATCCCACTTGCAATGTATTCAATTGAATGGCTATGTTAATAATCTGCAAGTGGACACATATCCCACTTGCAATGTATTCAATTGAATGGCTGTAATGGGTTAGTGGGATGATTGTCCACCAACCTATTAAACCGGAACCATACAATAATCTGCAAGTGGACACATATCCCACTTGCAATGTATTCAATTGAATGGCTATGTTAATAATCTGCAAGTGGACACATATCCTACTTGCAATGTATTCAATTGAATGGCTGTAATGGGTTAGTGGGATGATTGTCCACCAACCTATTAAACCGGAACCATACAATAATCTGCAAGTGGACACATATCCCACTTGCAATGTATTCAATTGAATGGCTATGTTAATAATCTGCAAGTGGACACATATCCCACTTGCAATGTATTCAATTGAATGGCTGTAATGGGTTAGTGGGATGATTGTCCACCAACCTATTAAACCGGAACCATACAATAATCTGCAAGTGGACACATATCCCACTGGCAATGTATTCAATTGAATGGCTATGTTAATAATCTGCAAGTGGACACATATCCCACTTGCAATGTATTCAATTGAATGGCTATGTTAATAATCTGCAAGTGGACACATATCCCACTTGCAATGTATTCAATTGAATGGCTATGTTAATAATCTGCAAGTGGACACATATCCCACTTGCAATGTATTCAATTGAATGGCTTTAATGGGTTAGTGGGATGATTGTCCACCAACCTATTAACCTGTTAACTAGCACCCCCCATATTGGGAATCACAGCTGAAAATGACTAACTAACTTAAAATGGTAACAGTTCCTGACTTCAGTGTGCCACACACACAATTGTGGTGTTTTTGGAAAGAAGACCCTTTGACCTTTACTATCCATCATCCAGAGTTGATGATGCTCAAAAATATAAAAAGTTATAGACACTGAAGTGCCTTGATAAAAATTGTACCACACTGAATTTTTTTAAAATTTTATATAAAAATACATGAAATAAATCCTGGAGAAATCCAGAAAAGTAATGGGCTGAAAGCCACATGTCTCATGAGTTTATATTTCAAATCTGAAGAAGATACCATGAAAAATGAGATTCCTGCAGCCATTTTTCTAGTCCCCCCCCCCCCCCCTGTTTGAGGAAAAATATTTACCAAATTATTGAAGGGTTCTACTACAAACTATTAGTCTTTATATATGCCACTGCAGTTTTTCAATTATAAAACAGTAGACAGAATCTTAGACATCGTATAAGTGATTTCTTTGAGCACTAGAAAAATACAATAATAATAATTTTTGAGTGATGAAAAAAAAAAACAATAATAATAATAAAAAAATAACTTAAGTACATACTGATTTCCTGACAAACAGATGCTCCCCTGCTCATACATTAGTAATCACTTGCTGATGATCATTCATACATATGCTAATCATACTGATGGCTGCCCAATATAGTCAATATTCACATTATAATGGACTTTTATATAGACTGCATTCACACTGATATCTGTGAACAGTCAGTAATCAGATGCTGATTATCAGCTATACGGATGTTAATCACACAGATACAGGCCCATTCTCCACAAAACACGCAAACATATATGAAAACTGCTGCTGAAGAAAAAAAAAAATGTTTTTTCTTTTTCTCTTATTGTGCTAAAAGATCGCTAAGTTACGCCCCATCAGATGACAGGTGCGTCACAGCGTGCGTCATGCGCGTCGCGAGGGAGCGCCAGAATTCAAATAAACAATCTTCCGTGTATCTTTGACTTTTTTTTTTTTGGATTGTTTCATTCTGTTTGGGACATTGTCTGCTACAAAATCGTGCTGTTTTTTTTTACCACCAAGACGCTGTTTTTGAGCGTAGTTTGTTCCATAACGGACACAAACAATAGCTCTCCCTCAAGAGATGAGACGTAAACAAAGGATTACGATCTAAATTACAGCGTTGTTGTTTCTTTGGACTAAAAGTGCTCGATGGAATGTTGTTCAGTGGACCCTTATCTTTCAAATGAAACCAGGATTTACTGCAGTGGATACATTTGAGAGCCGTTATCAGGATGAATATGGTATGTGCTGCGGTTTATTTTCTACATGTTTTGATGTGTACTGCTTACACAAATTTAGCAAATACATTCCGTATAAGCTTTCTATCGAAAAACAGCGATCTGTCGTCGATGCTAGAGGCTTAGACCTTCAAAATGATATATAGTTTGTCAAGATTCATTTTGTCCTGTTTTACTTTATCTGTTTGAAAACAATGGCGTGTGCAAACAAAGAGCTCTGAGGACGCTGGCGTCCTGGTGCTAGTTAACAGGTTAAACCGGAACCATACAATAATCTGCAAGTGGACAGATATCCCACTTGCAATGTATTCAATTGAATGGCTATGTTAATAATCTGCAAGTGGACACATATCCCACTTGCAATGTATTCAATTGAATGGCTGTAATGGGTTAGTGGGATGATTGTCCACCAACCTATTAAACCGGAACCATACAATAATCTGCAAGTGGACACATATCCCACTTGCAATGTATTCAATTGAATGGCTGTAATGGGTTAGTGGGATGATTGTCCACCAACCTATTAAACCGGAACCATACAATAATCTGCAAGTGGACACATATCTCACTTGCAATGTATTCAATTGAATGGCTATGTTAATAATCTGCAAGTGGACACATATCCCACTTGCAATGTATTCAATTGAATTGCTGTAATGGGTTAGTGGGATGATTGTCCACCAACCTATTAAACCGGAACCATACAATAATCTGCAAGTGGACACATATCCCACTTGCAATGTATTCAATTGAATGGCTATGTTAATAATCTGCAAGTGGACACATATCCCACTTGCAATGTATTCAATTGAATGGCTGTAATGGGTTAGTGGGATGATTGTCCACCAACCTATTAAACCGGAACCATACAATAATCTGCAAGTGGACACATATCCCACTGGCAATGTATTCAATTGAATGGCTATGTTAATAATCTGCAAGTGGACACATATCCCACTTGCAATGTATTCAATTGAATGGCTAAGTTAATAATCTGCAAGTGGACACATATCCCACTTGCAATGTATTCAATTGAATGGCTGTAATGGGTTAGTGGGATGATTGTCCACCAACCTATTAAACCAGAACCATACAATAATCTGCAAGTGGACACATATCCCATTTGCAATGTATTCAATTGAATCAGCGGGATAGCCGAAATTGGAATCGTTGCCTCGAGGGGACCCCCTCGGCTGGGCGGAAAAGTCTGGTGACCCTACGACCTTCTTTGGGGGTCAAAAGGTCAATAAAGGGCGCGCGCGTCCACCAAAAGGGTACGCGTTTAAATGGGAAGCGGGACGACCCCCGTTCGGAGACGATGGGTCGTAGGACCCCGAGATTTGAGATTCTGGCCCCTAAGGGGCCCCTCGCTCGGGGCTCCGAAACACAAAGCCAACGGACCTTGGGAAAAAAAGTGCCTCGCCCTAGGGCCCCGCGCTTTTGGCGGCTCGCTTGGGGGGGCCCCAGGAGCCACCGTGCCGAGTTTCGGGCCCCTGGGACGTTTCTGAAAAAATCCCACTTGCCATTTATTTGAATGGGTTCGGCCTAGCGGTTTCGTGGACACGGCTTGCAAGGGTCGAATCGAGCCAAATTCGTAATCTATGTCTCGGGGGGACCCCCTCGGCCAGGCGGAAAAGTTCGGTGACCGTACGACCTTGTTTAGGGGTCAAAAGGTCAAAAAAGGGAGCGCGTGTCCACCAAACCGTTACACGCTTAAATGGGAAGTGTTCCGTGGTCGTTCCGCCAATATAATGGTTAAATGGACAAATAGTGGTTTCGTGGGATCTGGGGGGTGGGGGGTTGGTCCTGAGGGTTTCCGTGGTCGTTCCGTCACTATAATGGTTAAATGGACAAATAGTGGTTTCGTGGGATCTGGGGGGTGGGGGGTTGGTCCTGAGGGGTTCCGTGGCCGTTCCGTCACTATAATGGTTAAATGGACAAATAGTGGTTTCGTGGGATCTGGGGGGGGTGGGGGGATGGTCCTCAGGGGTTCCGTGGTCGTTCCGTCACTATAATGGTTAAATGGACAAATAGTGGTTTCGTGGGATCTGGGGGGGTGGGGGGTTTGGTCCTCAGGGGTTCCGTGGTCGTTCCGTCACTATAATGGTTAAATGGACAAATAGTGGTTTCGTGGGATCTGGGGGGGTGGGGGGTTGGTCCGCAGGGGTTCCGTGGTCGTTCCGTCACTATAATGGTTAAATGGACAAATAGTGGTTTCGTGGGACCTGGGGGGGCGGGGCCGAGGTGTGGAGTGGGGGTCCGCGGGGGGTCCCGTGGTTGTTCCGTCTCTATAATGGTCAAATGGACAAGTAGTGGGTTCGTGGGACCTGAGGGGGCGGGGCCGAGGTGTGGGGTGGGGGTCCGCGGGGGTCCCGTGGTTGTTCCGTCACCATAATGGTCAAATGGACAAATAGTGGGTTTGTGGGACCTGGGGGGGTGGGGTCGGGGTGTGGGGTGGGGGTCCGCAGGGGTTCCGTGGTCGTTCTGTCACTATAATGGTGAAATGGACAAATAGTGGGTTCGTGGGACCTGGGGGGGCGGGTCCGGGGTGTGGGGTGGGGGTCCGCGGGGGTTCCGTGGTCGATCCGTCACTATAATGGTCAAATGGACAAATAGTGGGTTCGTGGGACCTGGGGGGGGGGTCCGGGGTGTGGGGCGGGGGTCCGCGGGGGTCCTGTGGTCACTATAATGGTCAAAAGGACAAATAGTGGGTTCGTGGGACCAAAAAAGTGTCCACCCCCCATTTGGGTGAATGCCACTGTTATAAACCTAAGGTGGACGCTCCGTTCGCCCCCCTGTGGCGAAGGACAGAACTGCATTTTGGGGCCTCAAATTTCGGCGGGCTCCCGTCGGGCCCCTGGGGGGGCCAGGTCCCCACTGACATTTCTGGGAGTCCCCGCGGGCCGGTGCGGTTCGGTAGACACCAGCGGCGTGTCCGGCAAAAATTTGGGGGGTCGGCGCGCAGGGTCCACGAACCTGCGTTCACGAACCATCAAACGTATTTCCAAATGGACGTTTCTCAAAAAAATGGACTTTCTAGAGGAATAGTCTTGTATGGTCCTCGAGCGATCGCTCCCCTGCTCCAGCAGGATGAGGAATTCCAGGCAAAGGAGGGGATCGCTAAGGGAAACACAACGGAAACAAAAACACTGAGGAAAAAACAGAAAACAAAAACAGAAGGTAGACACTTGGAAGTAACTGTTTTGGTCGGTCCTTCTGTCACAATTCTCAGGGAAGCACAGAGACAAGGAGTTCACACAACGAAAGTCTTTAATTTCCAAAAGGTTGACAGGGATCACAGGCAGGGAAGACATTCAGGAAGACAATTCAAGGACCGACAAACACTAACTGAAAGGACTGGGGCTTTTAAAGACAGGACAATCAGGGAGGAAGACGAGACACACCTGGAATCAAATTAACAATCAACATGAGGGAGAAACTGGGTCACGGAACACATGGGCAGCAAAAAACACAACAAAAACAGTCCACAATCCAGACAGCTCTACTGTTTACATGCTCTACTACAGCGACACTATATCACAGGTCTTCCCTTAGTGTTCTGACAAAACAGGATTGTTTAAAAAGTATGTCACGGTCAAACTAGATTATTAATGTAAAAAAAAAAAATCTAACAAAAAACCCCCACTATAATGTAATAGTAGTAATGTCACTGCATGTCACTTCTTTATTGATATAACATACACAGATGCATAACATTTGTGTTGAGTATTAATGTTTATTGAATTGCTTAGCTTACAATTTTTTTATTATGTTATTAAATTTGAACAATAGCTTAAATATAGCAATGAACAATGAACAATAGCTTAAATATAGACATGTTTTTTTATTATTTCTCAACAGCTGCTTTTCCACTGTCAGGCCAGTGTGAACCAGGACTAACAATGATCCGGATGGGGCCATTTGTCACACAACCCCACCATTGCACCAGAGAGGATAAAAAAAAATAAGGACAACTAGACATGCAAAATAAATGTGACAGAAGCATACATTTTGGTCCTTGCAGAAGACTTAGGAAAGACTCTATCATTGATATTTTATATATCAATGATTTACAATAAAAAAGTTACAGTGGCAGTGCTTTAGTTATTTATTTATTTTATTTTAATTTGTTTTTGTCAATAGTGCACATCAATCATGCTGAATTAAACTGGTTTTAATTAAGATAACACACATGCATCTTCAGTTGCACATGCTCCATTAGAGGGTATAAGTTATTCAAATAAAGATAAGAAAGAAATGTGCCTTCATATTAAATTCCCATGAAATCATGCAATCTGAGGATGTCTCCAATCACACTTTACTGTCATCCTTTTAACCAATGCAACAAAGGTAGCTCATGAATTATATGAGTTAGAGTATATGTAAGTTATGACATATGCAGATGCAGCATTCCTGTATCAATAAAGACAGGGTAGAGACAGAATGTTTTTTTTTGTTTGTCTGTGTTCTTCATCTGTTCAGCAGCATTTTTTTTCATAAACATAATGTGTATTTATTATGCCAATGATTAGCATACATAGTCTTTAGCATTGCAAATGGATTTCTGCCTCACACAATGACCAGAAATGTTGATGTTAGCTGATAGCCTGATATGAAAACATGGGAAATGAGCAAGGCCTCACCTGGCCTGCTTAAGTATTCGGCGAGCCAAAAATCCAAGGCACGATCAAGCCCCAGAAGTGACAGTTGATACGAGACTAGCCCTGGCATGCACTAGCACATTCGCTTTTGGCATGACAGTGAAAACATGGCTAATAGGATTTTGTAGAGGTTTTTCCCATCACATGTTTCTTTGTATTTTGTTCAGGCTTAAACAGAATAATATAACATTTAGGTGCAAATATGCAGAATAGTAAACCAAAGCCTGAGGCTAAAATGGCAAATATCTCCACAGCCACAGTAAATTTTCCAGGAGAGCTGACATAAGCTGGTATAAATGTAATCCATACAGCACAGAATATGAGCATACTGAATGTGATGAATTTGGCTTCATTGAAGTTATCAGGCAGTGTGCGAGCCAGAAAAGCCAGAATGAAGCACAAGACAGCCAGTAGGCCAATATAACCCAAAACAGCCCAGAAACCTATAGTAGAACCCAAACTGCACTCAACAATGACCTTTTCCTTATAATATTTCATATTTTTGTAGGGAAATGGAGGAGATATTGTTAACCAAAGCACACATATAAGGATCTGTATAAGTGTAAAGACAAGAACACTGAGTCGTTGTTGTGCAGGCCCAAACCATTTCATGACATTACTTCCAGGAAGTGTAGCCTTGAATGCCATTAACACCACTAATGTTTTCCCCAAGATACAGGAGATACAGAGGACAAAGGTGATCCCAAACGCTGTGTGACACAACATACAGGACCACTCAGTGGGTCGACCAATGAAAGTAAGTGGACAGAGGAAACACAGAGTCAATGAGAAAAGCAGCAGGAAGCTCAGCTCTGAGTTGTTGGCTTTTACTATGGGGGTGTCCTTCTTACTGTAAAACAGGATGGCCACCAGCACAGTTAATCCTACTCCAAACAGTGAGAAAAAGACTAGCACTATACCCATAACTTCTGTGAATGACAGAAACTCTACAGCCTTTATCACACATTTATTTTTCTCAGCATTAGACCAGTATTCCCCTGGACACTGCTTGCAGTTATTTGAATCTGGAAAGAAAGTCATGATCGCTACAGTTAGAGACAAAGGGAAATTTGTGTCCTTTATTAACTCCTTTGATAAGAAACTGCATCCTTAACAGTAGACAAAGAAAACAAAAAGAACAACTAACCATTTTTCTTTGTAACAGTCAGATGAGCTGAATATTACCTGTCTCATTACTGATTTCTCCTTCTGCACATGGAATACAGTCATAACAGCAGACAGGTCTTCCTTTCTGTGCAGCCTTCCTAGTGCCTGGAGGACAGCTCTTACTGCACACAGAGCTTGGCTTCTACATGCAAAAGTATGTTTAAATAAAGAAACATACATTTACACAGAGGTGGTCAGTAACGAAGTAAAACTTCTTAGTTACTGTACTTAAGTACATTTTTCAAGTATCTGTACTTTACTGGAGTAGTTTTATTTTGAGCAACTTTTACTTTTACTTCACTAAATTCCAAAGCATAAGATCGTACTTTTTACTTCACTACATTTCATAAAACATATCGTTACTCCTTATAATACATCACGTGCTCCGAGACGCAGAAGCGGTGTGTGATTCATGAACAAACTGATTCTTTTCAATGAACCTGTTAAATCGGTTCGCAAATCGCAACAAACGATTCATTCACGAATTGGAATGATCCGATTGCAGCTGTTCTCGAGTCGAAAACTCACTGATTCAGTGCCCAATGTGACATCTGTTTTATATTGTTTATCAACAGTATACATTTTTATATTGTTTGGATCAACTAGCCGAGTAGACAGATATGAATGTTTATTCATAACCATACTGAAAATAAGTAAATATTTTTAGCTGATGCTAACTGTCTAGCTAACAAGCTTGCTGGTGCTAAGTTGAGGAAATTTTAAGATATAAAGTCCAAATATTTTTATTCAACCACCTAGATAGATTACATCTGAGGTAAAAAGAAAGCATGTGATGTTCAGAACATAACTACAGTAATGATCAAAGTGGGAAGTGATGCCCTCTGGGGGCATTTGGCCAGGAGTGTTTTTACATCACAGAAGGTTTGAGAAGAAAAAAAGCATTATGAAAATATAATTATATTTTCCTTAAAATGTTCTTCCTAACTTCAGGCCTTATTCTCATGTCATATATAACTGTGACGTTCTGCAAAACAAGTTTTAAAACATTTTTTTTAACTGGTGAAAATTAGATGATCAAATCTGTTCTCTCTCAGGTACATCACAGTGTAAGCTTCACAGTGAACATTACTACATCACTCTCATCAACATAGTCCAAATCAACAACAAAATATATATCTTGACTCCATATAGTAGTTATTTTGGGAAAATCCCAGGTATTTTGAACAGTAGGATTATAAAAATATGTGCTAATGTAAAATTAAATAAAGTAGTCTATATAAAATTGTAAAATAAATCTATCTATCAGTACTTTTTTACTTAAGTACATAAAAAATCGCGTACTTTTGTACTTTCACTCGAGTAAAATTGAAAAAGCAGTACTTTTACCTTTTACTGGAGTAATATTTAATTATACGTATCTGTACTTTTACTCAAGTACTTGATCTGTGTACTTTGTCCACCACTGCATTTAAATAAACAAACAGTTAGTCTTTATGCTCTAATTTTCCAATTTCTGTTAATGTAGTTCTGATTTCTGTAAGTATTGCTGAAAATGTATAATTTTAGAGATAATGTTATCCCTACCCACCAGTAATTTAAATTGTTTGCTTTCTAAGTAATTCACAGAGTTGCAATTTTTTATTTTATTTTTTTATTTTTTGATGGTGGACCATATTTCCTGTTTCTTTGAACTTTGAATAGAAGAATAGGAGCACAGCTTTGAAAGGAGGCAAAACTTTTTTTTTTTTTTGTAGCAGATTTACCTGCATAATGCAGTATAATTTACATCTTTCATAAAAGTATATCATATCTTTCATATAAGTAGTAACTTTTTTTTTCTTTTTTTGATTTTATGTTCCCACAGTTAAACATAATTTTAAAAAATTTATTTACCTCCAGATGTCCTCCAGCCCAAATGATGTTTTCGGTGTTGAGCACAAAGCGCTGGTCAGGAGGAAGTGAGGCATCATAGTATCCCACTGGTTTAAACTGGAATGATCTATCTGACTCCTGCTGCCAGTTCACAACTTCATAATGGGCTATTGTGGCACCAGTGTTGTCAAACCACACGTGATCTCCAAACTTTACAGTGAAATGTATTTTTTTCAGCGCTTCAACCACCTAATGCATAAACAAAAGTCAGACAAACGAACAAATAATATAATCAATTAAAAAGAACAGTTCTTAGGTATCAACACATTTTCCAAAAAAAAGAAAAAAAAGAAAAGAGTTATTTTGTTTCTCTCTTTCTCTTAATCTGTATTTTATATTTTACCTTCTGTGGTTCTATTGCCAGGCTTTTATCACAACTTTCTTGTTGTGTGCACTTGAGTAGATTGTGTAGTGAATGAGCCACAGCATAAACTGCTTTGTAGACATGGCTTGAATATCTGTGTTCAGGCACATCTTCATTGTAGTTTTTCAGATCAAGTAGATCCTGATATCTCATGCAGCTTACAGCGTACTGAGAAACATTTCCCTCAATATTTGAGCATGGGAAAGCTGTGTCCCAGAACGCTTTTATAACATAATCTGAAAACCCCTCAAAATTTATTTTTCTCAGTGCAAACCCCAGTGACCCTCCCAGCACACGAAAACTGTTTGAAGTTATATAATTCTTTGAGGTTATCCAACCCTCTACTCCGATTATTTGGAAGCCTGTAATATTCTGAACAGTCAGCTGTTCAATTAGTAAGCCCATCTCAATAAATGAAACAAATGCAACAATTACTTTTGCTGTGCTTTTTTTTATTGTATCTACCACTTTTTTGAGTTTCTCTGGCTCTGTTCGGTAGAATTTCACAGAGTACTCTACACAAATCCCCTCCTTCTGTGCTGTATTCAGAAATATTCCCATTCCATAGTTTCCATAATCATTGTCACTGTTCACAGCTCCCACCCAAGACCAGCCTAAGTGCTTGATTATGTATGCAAGCGCTCTGCCTTGGTGGTAATCACTAGCAATAGTCCTGAAGAATGACGGGTAATCTTTCCTGTTGCTGAGACATTCACATGAGGCTGAGTGACTTATCTGAGAGAAAAAATATATATAAATAAATAAAAAAAGAGCAAACAATGAAACAGTCATCAGTATTGTCAAAAGAAAATGTTGCTATTACCCCTTACCACTGGAATTTTAAAAGGTCCTGTAGTTCTGGACAGAATCACTGTGGCAGAAGACTCTGTTTCTCCTATGATCGCATGTATAGAAGACTGTCCAGTGCATGTCTCCCCTAATGCAAATTTTGGTTCATTCATCAATCCCATAGTCGCACTCATAGAAGACAGTCTTGAACCACAGGTATCATAAATTCGGTAACCAATAGAAATATTTGGGAGCAAATCTTCACTTCTGTTAATCTCCTCAATGGCAAAGATCATTATCTGAGCCAGCCGAAAATCTCTTAGATTCACACTATGAAAATAAACAAGTATAATATATTGCTAATAAAAAAAAAACATAACATGAAAAAAGGAAAGGACAATATTTGCATTATAAATAAATATATATATATATATATATATTATATATATATATATATATATATATATATATATATTTATACACACACACACACACACATCTTTTAATATTTTGCATACTGAAATGTGATAAAATCTTAATATTTCAGATCTATTTGGAATCCACTGTAATTAAATTAATGGAGTATGTTTTAATTTTAAACATCTGTCTATGTTCTCTGATGTAATATTTCTGAAAGTGTCCAGTGTAACAAACCTGGAGCATGATAGAGGCTGAGGTTTTTGTTTAAATGCAAATGATGGTAATGCTTCTTTACTGTGGATTGCAAAAATTCCTCCAATAGTTACATCTCCATCCTTGGAAAGTAGTGGGTATTTAGCTTCTCCCATCATTCGGCAAAGTGTGTTTTCCACCTTTGTCTGAAGGTGATGGAAAAGAAGGAGTGTGTAAAGAAAGAGAATCATCCTAAAGATTGAGCTCAACCCAATCCTTACTCATTGGCTACCAAATGCAACTGACCTGACACCATATTTGCACTTTTATAGACTGACTCAATACGGGTGCATGATTGAGAACATAACAAATAATGTGACAGAGTCTCTTGTGCTCTCTCTCTCTCTCTCTCTCTCTCGGTGCATGCTGGGAGTGTTTGGGTGTGCGTGAGGGGTTTCATGAGGGAAGGGTGATTGTTTTCTTCTAACTTTTTTTCTAAACCTTTTTTGGTAACGCTTTAGATTACAACCCGCAACATACTGCGTAAGTAAACAGAATTTACAGTGTAACTTTTTGGTAATTATAGTGTACCTATTCAGTACCTCCGTGTAAGTTAATGTGTGAAGTTTGGGGAATAAAGGGGTAATAACCTGTAAAATTACAAATTATTTTTACTGTAAATATTTGAAACTATGTGGTACCTATTCTTATATTATGTGGTATGTAGGCTATACAACAATTGTATATTTGCAAGCGATTTAGCAAAAATGTACACTGTGTAGGTGTACTTTTTAAACACGCTGGGTTATTGTTTCAATCCAAACGCTCGGTTGAGACTGTTGCGTTAGGAATCTGACTTGATTTGACCCAATTTGGGTTGATATCAGTAATAAAAGTAACCCGACGGTCCTGGGTTAGGAACAGTGTTGCCAAGTCTGCGGTTTTTCCGGGAATTTTTTTTTTTTTACAGGGGAACCCCCATCGAAACGCGATTGGGCTAGTTTTGAGTGGCAATTGGGTGGGTTTTGTTGTGAAAACCTGGCAACCCTGGTTAGGAATGTGGAGGTTCAAACGCAAATGGTTCTGTGTGCGACGAAATCCGTGTCTGCAGTGCTGAAGATGGAAACGTGTGGAAAATAGAAAAAAAAATAATCGAAGCGCAGACAAGGGACAACTTTGAAACTGTCTGGAGTGTTTTCGTTTAAAACTGGAGCAGTGAATGTGCTGATCGGGAACTGGAAACAGCCTGAATGACGCTTGAGGAGTCTATCAGTGTTTGCGGTGCTCATGACAGGAATATGTGTCAAAAATACAAGAAAATTAATCGAAGCGAAGAGGAGAGAGATTTTTGAAACTGACTGGAATGTGTTCTTTTAAAACTGGAGAGTTTTGTCCGAGTATGTTCTCACAACATTGAGCAGTAAAGCTGGGAACTGGAGTAGTCAAAATGGTGCTTGAGGACGTGGACCACAACAATCAAAGATGGTAAAATCCTGTCAATTCGCTATAATACGTAGTTTAATATTGACTTTCAATGTTTATTACTGTGAGTTTATGGACGTGATGGTTTGGCCATAATAGTTTAACTTCGTCAGTGGGTGAAAAACATGAACAAATTGAACAAAATCTTCTTGTTCTTAAACTTTTCAAAAGAATTTGGTTTGACTGTATAAGCTGTATAAGTATGGAGTTGCTTTGCTTTTTCTGAACTGGTGTAATAAATTTGTATCTTTTATTATCTGTTGCCTGTGTTGTTACTGTTGTCATATTGTGTGTGATTTTAATTTAAAAACCCAAATTTAAAATAATATTTGAATTAAATAAAACAGTCACCATTTTTATTGATATATTACCTGATATATAATGTATGACCTACTGTATAAACAATTGTTTTAGAGCAATTTGTTGTAGCTACTTACCCTGTAACTACATGGAATAAGGAGGGAACAAGCACCACTTTAATTTACAGCCCGCAAATGTTGTATTTACCCTGTAACTACATGGAATAAGGGGGGAACAAGCACCACTTTAATTTACAGCCCGCAAATGTTGTATTTACCCTTTAACTACATGGAATGAGGGGGGAACAGAGCACCACTTTAATTTACAGCCCGCAAATGTTGTATTTACACTGTAACTACATGTAATAAGGGCAGAACAAGTTGGGCTTAAACACAGAAAAAGTGTATATTTGCACAGTAATTACAGAGAACAATATTGCACTAGTATTAATTTAATTGATGGCCAAACTAAATCCTTTTTTTTGCTATAAAAACATCATAGTATACATCCACTGAAATGCAAATGTTGTATCATGCATTTTTTTCTGCGAACAGCTGGACAGAGGTAAGCTTGTTTTAAGCTGCATTGAACCTTGATGGTATTATATCATGCAAAGTTATTTGGTGATAGTGGTGTTGGGAAGTTGCTGGTGTGACTCAGCTGAGATCGAGGAATAAGCTTTCATAAGGTAAGATGACTTGTGAATTATAAATCATAGCAGAAACTCATTAACTCATTTCACTAGATGTCCAGTTTTGTTGTTCAGTAATCATCATGTTTCCTTTAATAATAGAATGGTTAAACATACCTAGGTCTATAATAAAATACCAGTATAAAATTATAAAAAGGTCTTTCTAAATCACTCCTAAACATAAGATTATTGTTTAGGCCATACCACGTAACATTAGAATAGGTACCCCTTAGTTTCAAAATATTTACAGTATAAATGATTTTTAATTTTACAGGTTGTTACCCCTTTATTCCCCAAATGTTGCATATTATTCCCCTATACCTACACTATAATTACAAAAACGTTATGCTGCAACTTCAGTTTACTTACGCAGTTCTTTGCAGGTTGCATATCTGGTTGTTACCCCCTTATTACCCAAACGTAACATTGTTCCCTTATACCTACTTGTACAGTCTTTATAGGTACACTATAATTACAGAAACATACACTGTAAATTCAGTATACTTACGTAGTTCTTTGCGGTTTGTAATCTAAAGCGTTACTAATTTTTTCGGTTCTTTGATTACAGTTAGTGATAGTAAAGCTTTTTTGAGGATTGGATTGGGAGTGGGATGTTTCCCTTCGCCATGGAGTTAGGTGTGTGACGCCGAATGCGGTGAATGTGGAGGAAGTGTTACTGGCCGTAGGAGAAGAGATCGGATATCAAAACATTTCATCTGCTTTGCACATGAAGAAGGCGGTGGTTGTGTTTGTAAAAGAACAGAATCAAGTGAATCGTCTCATAAGCAGCAGTGGTGAATGGAGACTTTTACTGTTTCGGCGCTGGTTGCTCCAACTATTATAGTAACTGTTTCAAATGTGCCTCCATTCATTCAAAATCAGGAGATAGAAAGAGAGCTTTTGTGATATGGTAAGTTAGCTAGCGCAATTAAAACAGTTCCTCTAAGACGTAAACATGAGGCGCTTAAACACGTAATGTCGTTTAGAAGACACGTCTTTATGTTTCTAAAGGCCGGGACACACCAAGCTGACGGTTGGCCGTCTGGCAACGTCGGGCCGATGGCAAGCGACGGTCGGGCTAGTTTGTTTGGTGTGTTCCACTCGTCGGCTCTCGTCGGGCTCACGTCGGTGACAGTTTGCCAGATTCAACATGTTGAATCGGCATCGGGGACGTCGGGGCCGTCGCCGAGAGATAGAACTCTGATTGGATGTTCAGTTTAGCAAATGAGTCAGTGCCCGTGAATCAAAGCGTAAGTGATGAAACAAGCATGTAAATGAAGGTGGTACAGACAGAAGGCTGTTTAAATGTTACTTGATCTTTCCCAATCATTCTAATACGCGAATGTTTTCATAACAACATGAGCCGCTTAAAATGATTAAAGTTATCAACATACTGATATTCAAAATGGTAAGCAAGCACTGCTTTGTTTACATTATGTATATCTGCGTTTATCTCGTATATCTTTGTTTCGGTTTCTCCTTTTGAATGACGAATATATACTACTGATAGCTGCTGATATGGACAGCTCATTCCTCTCACGCATGCGCAGAATGCACGAGTTAGTTTGCCGTTGACTGTAGTCTGTGCGGTGTGTTTGAGCGCAGCTTTTTGGTCCGACGCTGCCGACGCAAGGCGACAACACCATCGGCTTTCATCGCCGCTAGTTCTTTGAAGTCGGCTTGGTCTGTCCCGGCCTTAAATGAACAGGAGTTAGATGTGTCTTGAAGAGTTTGGCATGAGGGAAGAGCGTATATGGTGTACGCAAATACTGGAAAAATTAAGTGTTTTGAGTGTGGAGATATTGGGCATAAGCGATTAGCATGCCCACATAAAGTTCATGCCGTTGAAGAAGTCGTTAGACACAATGAGGAGGTTGCTGTGAATGATGCTGAAAACGTGCAGTCTTTAGATGTTGAGGATGATGAGGTTCGGGAGTTGAGGAAGTGGTAGAAGAAAATGAGGCCCCAGGAGCTGAGGAAGTTGTTAAATTAACTGAAGAAAATGATAGTTGAATTGATAGTGCGATTTTGAATGATGAAACAACAGTAACTTAGAATTTAGGGCTAGTAATGTGGTAAATTGGTTAAATAATGATGTGATTTGAAACAGTTGATGTCAACAGGTGATTGTAATTATGATTTGGTACAAAAGAAGCATCCAAGAAAGGTTTAGTCCTTTAGGAGCAAAGATGGGCCGAGGATAGCCAGTTTGCCAACAAATACGTGAGAAAATTATTGAAATGTTTAAAAACAATATTCCTCAAAGAAAGATAGGGAGAGATTTGGATATTTCACCTTCAACAGTGCATAACATAATTAAAAGATTCAAGGAATCTGGAGGAATTTCAGTGCGTAAAGGACAAGGGCGCAAGCCTAAGCTGAACAACCGTGATCTCCGATCCCTCAGGCGGCACTGCATCAAGAATCGTCATTCATCTATAAGCGATATCACCACATGGGCTCAGGACTACTTTGGCAAACCTTTGTCAAGTACCACAATACGTAGTTACATCCACAAATGCCAGTTAAATCTGTACTGTGCCAAAAGGAAGCCCTATGTTAACAGTGTCCAGAAGCGCAGTCGACTTCTCTGGGCTCGGAGGCATCTGGGATGGACCATCACACAGTGGAAACGTGTACTGTGGTCAGATGAATCAGTATTTCAGGTATTTTTTGGGAGGAATGGACGCCGTGTGCTCCGGACCAAAGAAGAAAAGGATCATCCAGACTGTTACCAGCAACAAGTCCAAAGGCCAGGGTCTGTCATGGTATGGGGTTGTGTCAGTGCCCTTGGCAAAGATACCTTGCACTTCTGTGATGGCACCATTAATGCTGAAAAGTACATAGAGATTTTGGAGCACAATATGCAGCCTTCAAGAAGACATCTTTTCCAGGGACGTCCATGCATATTTCAACAAGACAATGCAAAACCACATTCTGCACACATTACAAAGTCCTGGCTGCGGAGGAAGAGGGTACGGGTACTTGACTGGCCTGCCTGCAGTCCCGACCTGTCTCCAATAGAGAATGTGTGGCGCATTTTGAAGCGCAAAATGCGACAACGAAGACCCCGTACTGTTGCCCACCTTAAGACTTGTTTGCAGGAAGAATGGGACAAAATTACACCTGAAACACTTCATCACTTGGTGTCTTCAGTCCCTAAACATCTTTTAAGAGTTGTGAAAAGGAATGGCAACATTACAAAGTGGTAAATGCTTTACTGTCCCAACTTATTTTGGAATGTGTTGCAGGTCTGAATGACAGGAAAGGATGTATATTTACAAATGACATGAAGTTGACCAGACAAAACATGAAATATTTTGTGTTCATATTGTCTGCAATGAAAGACAAGTCAAAGTAAATTTAGAAATCACTACTTTCTTTTTTTATTTGCGTTTTCCATACTGTCCCAACTTTTTCTGATTTGGGGTTGTAAAAGGTCAGCCGGGTCCGGGTCGGGTTCCAATCTATTACTTCGGGTCCCTGGTCTTTTTAACTTTGTGTGTAATACCCGAGTCGATCGGAGAACACCGCACCCGCCAGAGATCAGTCTCAGTCAGCATGCGTGTGTGTAACTTGCAGTTTGTAAAATTAGGATGAGAAAAGTGTGAGTGGGAAATAAGGTGGAAGAAAAAAAAAACACGTTACCTCAGCCGCCAGAAACAGAGCGTGGGCGGAGTTAATGTTAGTACTGCAAACGGACGGTGATCACGGATTCCTTCATAGTGATGTGGAAAAAAAAGCTGAAACAAAACTGAAGAGATGCACCTGTTATTGAACACGAATGCAGTAAAGTGTAACGAACTTATAATTCTGTGCATTTTTTGCTAAAAAAAATAATTGCTCCGAGTCTTTATTACAACCAACAAAAAGTATTGTTATAGTAGTTCAAAAGGGGAAACGTAACAGTCGAAGCTGACTCCAGATGAAAAAAAAACTGCAAAGTTGCATTGGTCATCCGTCTCCATCTCAGCAAGTAGACTTTTAAGCTGGAATAATGAGTGCATTAAGAAGGCTCTTTCAGTAGGCAAGAGAGAGGAACAGCCTAACATGGAGGGAAATTTATTGGCAAGGAGGATTGTATGCATCGCAGTCAGGGAAACTAACAGTAATTAAGGCAAAAAGGTTTTGTTTTTTCGCAACTTGTTCATTGACTTAATAGCATTTGCTGTGCAATATGTGCCGATCGGGACAGGTACAGTCGGGTCTGTATCTTCCCAGCCGGGTTCGGGTCCAACTTTTGAATAATGGTCGGGTCCGCATAGTACATTTATGGCATTTCTCAGGTCTGCACGGGTTCGGGTCACACTTTCAAATAAAATATGGGTCCGGGTCGGTTCCGTGCAGTATATGTACGGGTCTCTTCGGGTTCGTGTACGAATTTTTGGACCCGTGAAGACCTCTAACTCAGTGATCTGACTGAGGAAGTCCATGGCTTAAGTAAGGCGTGTAATGGAAATCAGCTGTGTGTTCAGTGCAATCAGCTGTGTGTGTCGCAGTGCAATGGATGATGGGACTTGTAATCTGAGGTGACGTGCAAAAGTTAGTGTAGTGCAAGAGTCCATGTGGTGAGCGAGTGACCTCTGGTGGTGAGTTAACGGAAGTTCATAGACCGGATTTGTGACAAATGGGGCCTATGGTGGAAAATAAATTTTGCTTTGAGTCATGGGACAAGAAATAGTGCTGGAGTAGCTATTTTATTTTTTGAAGATGTGAACATTTTAAAGATAGAAGAAATTATTAAAGGAAGATTACTATTAATACAAATTGAGCATAATGGAATATAATTTGTATTTGTTAATGTATATGCTCCTAACAATGGTCCATAACGGCTGGTTTTTCTTTTTATGGAATTAAGGAAGGTTATCGAAAAACATCATGACAATGTTTGTCTAAAACTTGGAGGTGATTGGAATTGTACAACAGATTTTATTTTTGACAGAAATGGGGAAGAGCCTCACAATAAATCAAGTGATGTATTAAAAAAAGTTATTAATGAATTCCAATTAACTGATGTGTGGAGAACAAGAAATGAAGGAGTAAAGCAGTATACATGGTTAAAAATGGTTGATAACAGGGGACTTCTGGTCTGGCATTGAAGCAGATGGCTGCTTGAAATAACCTCTCGTAATCGGTTGATTCAAATCCCCTCAGAAATTACATTTAGTAAATTGAATTTATATTGAGAGTGAACATGGAAGGGGGGAAGCAAAAAAGGGGTAAAAGCAGAACAGGCTCGAAGCGCGAAAAAGGAGAAATAATCGAAGACATCGACGGTGGTGAAGAGAGCCATGGAAATGATGGCGAGCAGGGGAAGGCTAACGAAGAAGTAGCTAACTCTAGCATAAAGGCCTTTCGAGAAGAGATTAGAGTGTTCAGAGTGGATATCAAGAAAGACATGGATGAATTTAGTCTTGCTATTCGGGAAGACATGTGGAAGGAGTTGAACGAGTTCAGAAAATAAATCAACCAGAAATTTAAAGACCTTTCAGGCGACCTGCAAGCTACCACAGTCAGAGTGACTGAAGTAGAACAACGTACAACCGATATCGAGGAATGGAACAGAGCGGCGCGTGACACACTTCTTGATGTGTTGGAGAAACATAGGGAGATGCAAGAAAAGTTAATCGATTTGGAAGTTCGCTCGAGACGGAATAACCTCCGCATATAAGGAATTCGGGAGGGATCTGAGGGTAGTAATCTGCTGGAGTTTGTGACGAGTTTTATAAAATCGGAGTTGGGACTGCCGCTAACTGACACGGGGCTGGGTATACAGCGCTGTCATAGAGTGCTCGCTCCAAAGCCTCCCCGCGACTCACCTCCCAGATCACTGGTGCTCTGTTTTTTAGAGCACAGAGTGATAGAGCAGGTGCTGCATACAGCATGGAGAAAAAAGGAGGTAAAACTTGAAGGAAAGAGGATTTATTTCGACCACGACTATCCCTCTGAGATTTCAAGGAGAAGAAAGGCCTATGCAGGGATACTGAAGGAGCTCAAAACCAAAGGAATTCGGTTCCAAACCCCACACCCAGCCAAACTAAAGGTGTTCTTTGAAAACGGCACTAAAATCTACGAGAATGCGGCTGATGCAGCTAAAGATTTGAAGAAAATAGTATTTTCTGTGGAAAATGTCAAAGACCTAGACTCCACATCCTGGAAACAGCAGAGCACGGCAACATGGAAGAGGGCAGGTGCAGATCGACGCCGCACAACAGTGGATCAAGAACGGATACGAGAAAAGTTGCAGAGCTTCCAACGAGTCAGGATGGGATTTTCGAGTACTGATAAGTAAAATCGAAGTGCGTTTGACCCTAATAATAAGATCGTGGGGTAAGTGACGGGAGTCTTAATCCTTCATGATAAAAACACTTTGATGACTGATAATATAACATGGACTTTAAGATTGGGGCCGACAGAGGTGTAAAGTACTTGAGTAATTTTACTTGATTACTGTACTTAAGTATTATTTTGGGGGATTTGTACTTTACTTGAATAAAATTTAAAAATGAATAATTTTACTTTTACTTAATTACATTTTTAAAGAAAAAAAGTACATTTTACTCCTTACAATTTTATTTACAGTCAAAAAGTACTAATTTTTGGAGATCAATTCATTCTATTTTCTCTTGCTACTAACAAACCAATTGAATTGCGCTGATGCCCAGTTTAATTTAAATGTTATTTATGCTGCCAATGAGATTCGTTTTAACATTCCATGAAACTGGCCAGAAATGTTCATTGGTCCTTTGGAAGTGACGTCATGTTGCATCAATTACCACAATGCACAGCACCTTGACCTGGACCTGAGAGAAATTATAACAGTCAATCAGTGAAAGAAAATGGAGGAAGAACGTGATTCAGCTGCGAACACAGTCCAAAATCAGTCACAGGATCAAGAGCACCCGTGGCCGTACCTTAGCGAATTCTTTTCTTTTAGTGGTATTAGCAAGGATTCATACAAGATGAAATGTATACTTTGTTTTGCAAGTTTTGACCTTGACTGGCAAGCCGCTTATGTGTGTAATTATTTATGTGTGCTTATTACTTATGTGTGCTTATTTTCGCTAATGCATGCGAATGACAATATCAAGTCAAGTCAAGTCAAGTCTGCTTTATTGTCAATTCTTCCACATGTACAGTACATACATACAGAGAATTGAAATTGCGTTACTCTCAGTCCCTTGGTGCATAGAGTTAACATTACACACTGACAGTAGACGTTCAAATACAGATAAATACAGTTTAAACACATGTACATACAAACTATACAGATACACAAATGAGGACATTATAGAAAAATAAAAAAAAATAAAAACGAGATAGATAACGTGGGATAAGGCACATGGCAGATAGAGTGCAAAGAGGGAGCACAGCTTCCTGACCAGCTTTTTAAGCCCTATTCGGACGGTAATTGTTTCTCAGGGGGACGTAAGTGATTTTCACCATATACAGGGGGTAGTTGGTGATTTAATTGCCGTCCGAATCCAGGATGTCGGTGTTTTTCTCTCACCACCCCCGTGAAAATCCCCGGCAGAATTACCTACTGTTTTTTGACAAACACCGAGGTCGTGTGGTAATTTAATTGCCGTCCGAATCCACATCTCTGAGTTTACGAGAAGAAATCGATTAAAAATTCCGTGTTTAATCCCTTTTTGAGCACTCCCGAACACCGTAAAGTTGTACTTTGGTGTAATTTACATATTATTTCTGAAATGCTGGAAAGTATTTAAAAGAACAATATTAACTTCATGACTGCTCAACCACAGCGACTGGGAGCAGAAAAAGAAGAAAAGCACATACACTTTCAAATGGGTCTTTATTGTGGCAGCAGCAGGTATGCAATACAATTTTAAAATGTTTATTATAAACAGATATATGTCGCGTATAATTATATACAACTATAGCGCGTCTTTCCTATTTTTAAACAGGAGATTTAAATAAATACACAATAATAAGAATACATTTGTAAATAAAATTCATTTTATTTACAGCAGACAATCATGTGATTGGCCACGTGAGCAGCGCATTCCCGGGTGCGCAGGATCACAGAACTCGCTCCTCCACTGTGAATAAATCTCCATCCGAATCCATGAGTTTTATCACTGAGGTGATATGTAAATTTATTTTCACAGACGTCCATATGAGAAACAATTACCGTCCGAATCGGGCTTTAGTCCAGGAGAGGTCCTCTGTGATGTGCACACCCAGGAACTTGGTGCTGCTCGCTCTCTCCACAGTCACACCGTTGATGGTCAGAGGAGCATGCTGAGTGTGCACTCTCCTGAAGTCAACAACAATCTCCTTTGTCTTCTCCACATTCAGAGAGAGATTGTTGTCCCTACACTATTCGGCCAGGCGGCTCATCTCGCTCCTGTAGTTTGTCTCATCTCTGTTGCTAATGAGACCCACCACAGTCGTGTCATCCGCAAACTTAATGAAAAGGTTAGAGTTGTGTGACGGTGTGCAGTCGTGGGTCAGCAGAGTGAAGAGGAGGGGGCTCAGAACACATCTTTGGGGGGCCGTTGTGTTCAGTGTGATGGATGTGTTAATGCCGACCCGTACTGCCTGAGGTCTCCCGGTCAGGAAGTCCAACAGCCAGTTGCACAGAGAGGTGTTGAGCCCCAGCTGGACCAATTTGTGAGTGAGCTGCTGAGGGATGATTGTGTTGAATGCTGAACTGAAGTCTATGAACAGCATCCTGACATATGAGTCTTTTTTGTCCAGATGTGTGAGGGCTGGGTGGAGGGCAGTGGCGATGGCATCATCGGTCGAGCGGTTGGAACTATATGCAATCTGGAAGGGGTCCAGGGAGGGGGGGAGGAAAGACTTGATGTGTTGCATGCAGTGTTGGGCATGTTACTTTAAAAAAGTAATTAGTTATAGTTACTAGTTACTTCTCACACATAGTAACTGAGTTAGTAACTGAGTTACATCATTATAAAAGTAACTAATTACTAGGGAAAGTAATTATTGCGTTACTTTAAAAAAAATAAAAACAATATGTAAAATAACTTGGATGCCCCCAATATTAAATATGTTAAATGAATTAAATGGACACTAAATAGAATACATTATTATTATAAAACATTGTACATTAATCTACACTATTTATCTACTGACACTTAGCATCAGTCAGTCAAGTATTATAATATGATATTATGATAATTTAGCATTATATGATGATAGAACTTTAGTAATTAAAATAACCAAGTATGAATGCATATTTGTCATGTTGACTAAACTTAGGACTGGTGGTGGTGCTTAAGATATTGTTTGTTATTTAGTGTTTCTATAAAAAAGGTGGAAAAAATTCTAAGATAAAACTACTATGAATTTTACTACTAATAACAATATAAAATGCACTAAGGATTAATGAGCTGCTGGGTTCATGAATATTAATCACGTTGTCTGCGTTTGCTCGAATTGATTTGCTGAAATCAAAACAGGGACGATAATAGGTGAGCGCCGGCCAATGAGATTGTCGTTTGCGTATTAGCTCCGCCCACTAGCGGAGAACCCAGCAGTTCTTAAAAGCTGAAGAAGTCCAAAGGAACTCCGTTATGTTGACAGGAAAATACAACAAAGAATATCGTTTACATGTAGTGCGTCAATTCTGCATGTTATGAAAGACTCTCTTGCTCTGTATCTTTCTTTGCGCACGCGCGAGTGAGTGAGTGAGTGAGTGAGTGAGTGAGTGTGTGTGTGTGTGTGTGTGTGTGTGTGTGTGTGTGTGTGTGTGTGTGTGTGTGTGAGAGAGAGAGAGACAAAGCTATGGCGAGCCGTGTGCTTCACACTAGAGTTCACGGTACGTCAAATACAGCAATACTGCGCATCCATTCAGATGAACTGAAAAATAAAATTCTAATAATATTATAATATATTATAGTAACGCCTCATTTTATTTTCAGTAACGGTAACAGCGTTGTAATGGGGGAAACAGTAATTCGTTTGATTACACGTTACTGAAAACAATAACGCCGTTAGTAACGCCGTTTATAACGCCGTTATTCCCATCACTGGTTGCATGACTAGCTGTTCAAAGCACTTCATGGGAATAGGAGTGAGTGCTACTGGACGGTAGTCATTGAAGCAGGATGGAGATGACTTCTTCGGGACTGGAATGATGGTGGTAGCTTTGAAGCATGTGGGGACAGCCTGACTTAGTGAGATGTTGAAGATGTCTGTGAAGACATCAGTAATTATGAGTGATATAAGGCTTACGTAATAAAATGTTAGGAATGCATTTGTAATTGTCTGTAAACTATTTGCTACAGTAATTGTCTGCAATCTGTGGCAGTTGTTGAGGGTTTCAGTAAGTAGATCCACGGCAACTTTGGCACCTATAGCTGTATTGCTTTGAATCATCATTATTGTCCCGCGCTCTCATTGTGGTTGAATTCATGCACAAGAAAAGATATCCGTGAAATGATCGACGAAGCGAGACTGTGTTTCTGCTAAAAGATCTGGATTACCAAAAATCACGTTGTATTGTCAAAACTAATGTAACTAAATCATTACAACTGATTATCGAATCAATCCCCCCTGTCATGTCAGCCTTAAAGTCCTGTATTTTTGTCAATATAAACAGAAAAATTCATTTTCGATAGTCACTAAATGCTACTCTATTTCTAAAATCAACAAGTATTTAACATTATAAAGTGTGCAATTGGCTGCAAATGGCTGTTTTTTTAATGCTGTAATCAGAGTGCATAAATGTAATTAAGTTACATTTATATTGCATACCAATATAAAGACATGTGTTTTTTAATATTTGTTACTGGCCAGTGCTATGAATGATATCCACTCAGAGTATGAAATATGTGACAAGGTTGTTTGCACAACCACAGACAATGGTTCCAACTTCCTGAAGGCTCAGAGTTTTTGGAGCAGAAAACAATGATTTTGAGACTGAAGCAAGCAAGTGTGAAAGTGATGATAACACTGATTCTGAAGGCTGTGATGAGGGAAGTGATGGTGTGGAATTCCAAGATGCTTCTCTACTCCTGGACCAAGATGATGGCTTCGAGTTCCAGCTACCAAAACATCAAAAGTGTGCCTGCCACATACTTAACCTAGTCTCAAGCGTTGATGCCCAAAATGCTCTCTCAACTGAACACTACAAGAAACTCTACAGGTCTGTCTTTGGCAAGTGCCAAGCTTTATGGAATAAAAGCAGCCGATCGGCTCTAGCAGCTGATGCTGTTGAAGCAGAAAGCAGGCTTCAGCTTTTAAGGCCAAACCAAACACGGTGGAATTCCACTTTCATGGCTGTTGACAGAATCCTTCAAATTTGCAAAGAAGCAGGCGAAGGCGCATTTAGGAAGCACCTCGATATGCAGGTTCCAATTTAAGTGGTTTTCCACTCTATTTATGTAAACCACTTTGGTTTGTGGTTGTTGTTGTATACTCTTTGATCATGCCAATTTCTCCTGTAGGTTTAATCCAGCAGAAATGCTGTTCTTGACAGAGTGGGCCAACACAATACGTCCAGTTGCAAAAGTACTGAACATCTTGCAAGCGGAAACAAATACACAGCTGGGGTGGCTGCTGCCTAGTATCCATCAGTTAAGCTTAAAACTTCAGCGACTCCACCATTCTCTCAGATACTGTGGCCCACTTGTGGATGCCATACAACAAGGAATCCAAACATGATTCGAGCATATGTTTGAAGATCCTGAGGTCATCACAGCTGCTATCCTTCTCCCTAAATTTCGGACCTATTGGACAAATGATGAAACCATCATAAAACGAGGTAAATTAATGCAAGCAACAAACTTGAAGAAATATTCTAATCTGGGCAACTTTTGAGCCATACCAATATGGCCGAACAGACTTTTTTTTTTTTTTTGCATACTTCCATCTAAAAGCCTTATCTGAAAATGTTTCTTGCTATTACAAGTGCACCTTTTATGAATATTATGAGCCATTCTTGGGCTGTAATCTCAATAAGAATATTGATGAATAGTATTCGTGCAGCAGGTTGTAGTTGTCCCTCAGTGTTTCTTGAAAAAAAACTCTCATATCTTATGTGGCTTGGAAATGCTGATAGAATTTATGCTAACATAAGGGATTTGCATGGTTTTAGACATTTAGATGTAGATGACTGCATGTAAATGTAGTTAAAAAATCCCATAAAATTTAGCCCCTTTCGCACCACTTTAGTTCCAGAACTAAAAGTACAGTACTAAAGTACTGGGACGATTTTGCATGAACTATTTCCCAGTACTATTTAAAACCTGCGTGAAGTTGGCCCCCCACCAACACAAAACGTCGTCAAACTATGCTCAATCGTTTGTGCTCCGTTTGTGCTGTAAAAATTTTCGTTTGTGCTGTTTCGGTTTTTTAGATATTAAAAGAATATTTTTAGGTCATTCTGAGGTCACTCAGCCCCCCACATGCTCCAAATTCACCCAAAATAGTCTCGTTCGTTTGTGCTTCGTTTGTGCTGGTTTGTGCCGGTAAAATTTTCGTTTGTGCTGCGTCGGGTTTTAAAATATCAGAAATTGAATTATAGACGATGACGTCACCAGCCCCCCCACATGCTCCAAATTTACCCAAAATAGACGCAATCGTTTGTGCTCCGTTTGTGCTGGTTTGTGCTGTAAAAAGTTTTGTTTGAGCTGCTTCGGTTTTTTTAGATATTAAAATAATATTAGGTGGTCATTCTGAGGTCACTCAGCCCCCCACATGCTCCAAATTCACCCAAAATAGTCTCCTTCGTTTGTGCTCCGTTTGTGCTGGTTTGTGCTGTAAAAAGTTTCGTTTGAGCTGCTTCGGTTTTTTAGATATTAAAAGAATATTTTTAGGTCATTCTGAGGTCACTCAGCCCCCCACATGCTCCAAATTTACCCAAAATAGTCTCCTTCGTTTGTGCTCCGTTTGTGCTGGTTTGTGCTGTAAAAAGTTTCGTTTGAGCTGCTTCGGTTTTTTAGATAAATAAAATAATATTTTTAGGTCATTCTGAGGCCCCCACATGCTCCAATTTTACCCAATAGTCTTGTTCGTTTGTGCTTCGTTTGTGCTTCGTTTGTGCTGGTTTGTGCCGGTAAAATTTTCGTTTGTGCTGCGTCGGGTTTTAAAATATTATACATTAAATTATTGTTGATGACGTCACCAACCCAAAATAGTCTCGTTCGTTTGTGCACAACTAACTGAATGGGAGAGACACTGAATGAGAGAGAATTATAGACGGTGCACCAGCCCACTTTTTTTAACAGTAGGCTAGTTGAAGTAACAAGTTAAGACGTAAAGAATCGGCAAACCAAATCACAATATTCACTTAGGTTATGTTGTCCTGTGCGTTTTCAACTTTTAACGAACACTGCGGATCACAGGATGTGGATGCAACACAAACTTCAAGGTAAGTGTTTTTACTTACTGTTTGTTTTGTTTTGTTAATAACATATATGAAAATTGTCACAAATACACGCACCATAATCTGTTTGCTGTGTTTATACACGTGTAAAGGCCTATAGGCTACAGTATAGGCTTGGGGTCAAAAGTTTGGATTCTTCTTCTTTTTTAATGTCTCTTAAGCTCACTAAGGCTGATTTTTTTTTATGAAACATACACTGATATTGTGAAATATTATTACAATTTAAAGTAGCTATTTTCGGTTTTAATATAATTACAATGTCATTTATTCCTGTGATCTAAAAGCTACTCCAGTTTTCAATTTCACATGATACTTTAGAAATCATAGTAAAATGTTGATTGTATGCTCAATTATTATTGGTGCTATTATTGGTTAAGAAAGGTTCTTAATTTTGATCAATGTTGATCAACTTTTTATAAATTTATTATGTCCTTGCTAAATAAAAGAATAATTTTTTATATTACTTAACTAAAATCTTTGAATTGCTGTATATTGGTTTTCAGAAGAAGAAAAGAACTACAATAAGCAGCACAACTGTTTTCAACATTGATAATGTTTCTTGAGCATCAAATTCATAACATCAGTAGCTATATTAGAATGTTTTCTGTAGGATCATGTGACACTGAACTAATAATGCTAAAATTCAGCTTTGATTACAAGAATAAATTACTTTACTATATATTCACATATATATATGTAATACGGCTTTACACTGCAGTATTACATTGGAATAATATTTCACAATATTACTGTATTTTTGATCAAATAAATATAGCTTATATATAAGGGAACATTAAACTTTGAGAAACATTAAACAATAAACTTATTAAATCTTTTGACTGGTAGGCTACTGTGTGTGTATTTATGTGTCTGTGTGTATATATAATTTAATTACGACTATTACTATTATTATTATTATGTATGTGGAAACTCATGACTCAATTAAGTCAAAATGATTTAACTTTTGAAATTTAATTATGTACTATCGAACATCCATTAACAAACAAAAAAAAAAAACTTTAAAACTTAAACTTAAAAACACTTAATACTGACAAGTTACAATCTGTCTTTAAACCAAAGATACCACACAAAATAATAGACTTGAGTGCAAACTTCCATAAAATGGAATTCTAATTCTACTTCTCCTAACAGGCGAAAGAAAACAAGGGTGTGTGGCATACAAAAAGTTCAACAAAAATAATTGAACTTGTAAAAATTAAATATAAATAGTGCACTCAGTCTTTTGTGTATAATACAGCATGTGGGCATATTTTGTTTTTATCTGACGCTCCTGTCACTCCACTTCTCAGGTCGTCATACATCTCCCAGACAAATGGAGACCTCCTGCAATAGGCCACATAATGTCCAAGAGTATCCTGGGTTAAGCCTCCTCTAAAAGCAATGACTGCCCGTAAAGTAAATCTCTTTCCCTGGAGCATCAGATTGGAGGGAAATTCACTCAAAGGAAATTCTGTGGAGTTGCTTCCCAGGTCAGTGTCAATCCACATAAGTTCTCCCAGACTGTAACTGTGAGAAACTTTCCCTGCACAGAGCACTTTTTCTGAGGTATCTGTCTTGATTGCAGAGGGACACTGTGACGGACTTTGGATCGGCCTGAGGCAGGGGGACTCCGGAAGGTCAAGGCCTTCTTCCACCGCGGTCTGAAGATGAGCCATGCCAGAAGCCTGCAGTACAGCAACAGAAGTACAAACAAATGCAATTTCCCTTGTGACTTGTTTGCTGAGACCACAATACTCTGAAGAGCACTGTTTTGTTAATGAAACACAAGTGCGTTTTGTCATTGACTTTTCAATGATAGTGGAGATGTGGCATTGTGCATCGATTTGGAGGGCACCAGACTTCAGTTGGACAGCTTTGAATATTTCGCTCAGCAGTTCTGCCCTCTGTACATAGGCCTGTGCATTCAATCCCTTTGTGGTGATGGATTTCACTAGCTGGAGGAGGTTGTTGGAATCCTCATTGCAAACAATATTTTCAAAAGTGACACTATCACAGTAAGCACAACATAAGCATTGACAAAAAGCATCAAATGCACATGTGTTCAGAACAGAGATTCTTGATTTCCTGAGTTTAACAGGCTGTTGATTGTTTCCATTTTTCAACAGGTCCACTTTGAGTCTTTTCCCTCTCACAGATGGATCTGCATGGAGCCATTCAGGACAAGGAGAGAGGTATGAACTCCTCTTCCTCTTTTTGGGTGGAACTGCTAAGCCTCTCCAGTTTTCAACAGCTTTTTCATCTGTTGGATGGATGTTTGTGAAGGTGTCAGACTTCCCAGAGCAGGAAGCATCCAGTTCTGGCTTTCCATCTACACTGGAGGTTGTGGTGGGTAGTGGATTGACTCCTGTGTCGCTCACTGTTGCAACAGTCTCATCCTCTTTACATTTTTCCACACTCTTTTGTTTTGCAGAAAATATCCGCATGTTGCCTTCAATGAAGGACAGATGTCGAGCAATGAATCGATCCACTCGAATAGGCAAGTGTTCATGCTTGAAAAGGCCGCGTTTGATGTTTTTAAACTCGGCTTCGACATTGGCTGAACTTGCGGTGATTTTGGAGCTCCGGAAGTGAGGGATCATTACCCCTGTCCAGAGAGGTAAGTAATTTGCAAGCCAGATTATATTTGGAATAATCTCAGGGAGGAAGTGCATATTGTCATGATCACCATTAGATGTGGCAAGTGACCTGCTCTCCTCACATATATCTGTTACCCACTGCTGCAGGTCTGTCTGTGTTTGGTCACATGGATCCACTTCTTCCAGGTCCGCACCCTCTACATCTGGAATGATGACACACTCTTCTGCAATTCGGGCTTTTAGGTATTTCTTGCACCTTTCTGAAATGAGGGGGGCTCCAGAGTTGTCACTGCCCTCTGTTTCACTGAGAGCCACAATAGTAATGCATCTTAGTAGCTCTCTTGCATCGTCCATGGATTGTGACATGAGAAGCTGAGCTATTGACCTAACAAAGAAATCTTTAATGCGATGTGTTTTTTTTTTCAAGCAGTCCCACCGGCAGATCATCTTAATGCAGTGTGCAACATCAACCCGCACAAAACAAGGTGGGACTTTTGCTGACTGTCTACCGAGTAAGACTCCACAACACTCATTGATGTAGGTCTTAAGATCAGGATGAGAAGTAAAAGCCTTGACCAAAGCTCCGAGCAAAGCCAGAGAAAAGTCACTCACAACCTCTTTTGGAGTAGGTGCACCTGCGCGTATCCATTCTGTCAGCCAATGTGTTATGGCATTAACATCATGTCTCTCTGACAGCATTTGCACCACTGGGACACTTGAGCTCTCACCCCCTGCCACAACACCCTGATATAGGAATATGTGGCCAGACTTGCCATTTGGTCTCTGTAATTTCCTCACCACTGAGCCAGTTGCATCAAAACTAACAGTGGGGTTAGTAGATGTCTTTGATAATGTCTTGTACATATACATTTGTGTTTGACTCCAATAGTGACAGAAAAACTTGTCTAGTCCAATGTCTTTAATGCTACCACTGTGAGGTGCACTGTATTTTAACATCTGCAATGACAGAATAGGATCCTTGTCACCTAATTCTAAATAATTTCTCTCTTGCTTTGCTTTGCGCAGGGTGGCCAAATTAGGCAGATGACTTGGCTCAGGATCTCCAAAATCCATCAGCTTTGTTGCCTCTGATGCCCTCCATACATGGGGTTCCTTTCTTCCCTCACACAGTTCTTTGGATATCTGCACACGCAAGTTACCAGACATTGCACGCTTGGAACAGCCAGTATGCAGGGAGTCATCAGTGTTTTTCAGTGAACACCTGAACATCATTGTGCTGTTTATTTCAGGCTTTTTGTCACATTTTATGTGAATGTGGCCACGACACTCCTTACAGTTGCCTCTGATAACAATATATTTGTCTGTGACTGATGGATAGACCTTGGCTCTTTTAAAAGCAAATGTGCAGGGGCATTTCACTTCTTGCCAAATGTGATGATTTATCACATGCGTCCAGATACCAGGCTTCAAAATTGTGTATTCCCTTTTTTTTGTTTTAGAGAACTTGTTTTTGTATGTTACTGTTTCAGGCATGAATTCAATCCATTTCTGAAATGGAACTTCAAAATCAAAAGTGCAGCAATCTTTTGGACTGGAGGAAAGGGACCCTGGCTCAAAATCAGTGTCATCACTACTGCCACTTGTTTCATGATCACTTTCTTGAGTAAACCCTAAAGCATTCCAGATGTTGTGTCTATTTAATTTAACAAAAGTGTATAGTGCCTTTGCAGTGATCTTGTTGTCTAGCTGTTTACAAAGCTCTGTCCAGATGCTCTGATTAGGAGTAGCTATGTTGCCATTTCGGACTATGGCCTCTTTAGATGAACACAGGACTGTGAAAATGGAATCCCTATCGACTGCTGGTTTCTTGGGCATCTGGCATAAGCAAAAAATAATTACCCTCAATTATCCTGACTCCAAAAATATCACGTACAGCATAAATTTGTTTTAATATATTACTGTATTGGTCTGAATATAAGGATAATATAATATAGTAAGGATAATGTAGATGGATAATATATCTTATATTAGGCCCAATATGGTAATGATGACCCTTAGATTGTGTTTATTGAACCGAAAACTCATTGCTAACACTAATATCACTAATTTAGCTATGAAATGTTAAATACAGTTGCACATGTGACCCATGGTCGTTTTTTAATACTAAAAGGCAACTTTGTGCAACTGTAATCAGCATTTCATGGCTAAATTAGTAATATAAGTGTTATTAATTAGGTTTCTGTTCAATAACAAGTCTTAGCTCTCTTGAATGTTGTACAATTATTCTCGAAGCTACTAATATTGTAACTGACAGTTTTAAAACAATGTATACTTACATTGGCCAGAAATGTGGATTAGTAATGACTTTTGTAGTTTGATTTATATCGACCTTTTCTCCACTAACACCTCTACACCATTTTATACAAGAGCATTCTTGAACAGAAGTGTCACTTGCCCCTAGTGGTGGCAGTGAAGTGTAGCAGATGAGACTCGTAAAAATAAAAAAATAAAATACAATCAGGAGAGACTGAAGTGAAGATAATTGTTTATTGAACAAATTATGTGATGACAGAACGTCTTCGTCAATTATACTTTAAAAGTGTGCGACAAACCCGAAATAAAATGCTCCTACATCAGGCTATAGCCTACTGACTAACTTCACACAAAAATACAGAGCTGTCTATAGGCCTAACTATTTTTGATCTTGTGACAATTGATTGATCTACTTTATTCAGTCAGCCTTGTATAGGCCTAATAAATATAACCTAACATTTAATTTGATTTAATGTATAATATTTTAAAACCCAACGCGTGCAGCACAAACGAACATTTTAACGGCACAAACCAGCACAAACGAACGAGACTATTTTGGGTGAATTTGGAGCATGTGGGGGGCTAAGTGACCTCAGAACGGCCTAAAAAATATTATTTTAATATCTAAAAAACCGGAACAGCACAAACGAAACTTTTTACAGCACAAACCAGCACAAACGGAGCACAAACGAACGAGACTATTTTGGGTGAATTTGGAGCATGTGGGGGGGCTGGTGACGTCATCAACAATAATTTAATGTATAATATTTTAAAACCCAACGCAGCACAAACGAAAATTTTACCGGCACAAACCAGCACAAACGAAGCACAAACGAACGAGACTATTTTGAGTGAATTTGGAGCATGTGGGGGGCTGAGTGACCTCAGAATGACCTAAAAATATTCTTTTAATATCTAAAAAACCGAAACAGCACAAACAAAATTTTTTACAGCACAAACCAGCACAAACGGAGCACAAACGAAGGAGACTATTTTGGGTGAATTTGGAGCATGTGGGGGGCTGAGTGACCTCAGAATGACCACCTAATATTATTTTAATATCTAAAAAAACCGAAGCAGCTCAAACTAAACTTTTTACAGCACAAACCAGCACAAACGGAGCACAAACGATTGCGTCTATTTTGGGTAAATTTGGAGCATGTGGGGGGGCTGGTGACGTCATCGTCTATAATTCAATTTCTGATATTTTAAAACCCGACGCAGCACAAACGAAAATTTTACCGGCACAAACCAGCACAAACGAAGCACAAACGAACGAGACTATTTTGGGTGAATTTGGAGCATGTGGGGGGCTGAGTGACCTCAGAATGACCTAAAAATATTCTTTTAATATCTAAAAAACCGAAACAGCACAAACGAAAATTTTTACAGCACAAACCAGCACAAACGGAGCACAAACGATTGAGCATAGTTTGACGACGTTTTGTGTTGGGTGGGGGGCCAACTTCACGCAGGTCTATTTAAAGGGTTGCATTCGCACCGACAGTGGGTACTAGGAAGTGACGTAAGCCGGTCGACAGCGACGTCATTTGTGCGCGGCGTTCAACAACGAAAACAAAGAAGAACAACGACGTTAACAACAGGAGGATGAGGACGCTGTGATCGGAGCTGTGTTTTTGTTGTGTATCGTGGGTTTCACAATAATGGACATGGACATGTCGACGTATACGTCAAGCGACTGAAAGATCGGAAAGGAGGACTAAGAAACCAAAGCAGCAACGTTAGTGTATGTGTTTTGTTCAATAAATCATTTTAAATAGTACACTATTTTTGTCTGTCCATGCTTTTTTATGACTGCATAAGCTATATATACTACATTAATTACATATATACTAACTTACGTTTCTCTTATTTTAAAAATACCTTTTTGGGATTAAAGACGTAGCAATTTTTTAACAGCTGCGATCTCATCATTATGTTCTGCAACAAGGTGATTATCAGCACAAATAAAAAGATTAAGCACACATCTTTTGTTTTGTAAACTTTATTTACATCCATTCTTGCGAAATATAAGTTGATACAATGTTTACACAGTATGTGT